>VDFB02000003.1:115960913-116051564 GCA_007258455.2 Sequoia sempervirens | reverse complement strand
TGATGAAATTCAGATGATGAGAGGGACACAGTGATTTAGCTCCCGATAATTGATTAAAAGATGCCCCAGTTTGAAAATAAGGTTAGAGTTTGATAAAAAGATAAAAATAAAATGCCACAAAAAACCCACCTTGGTTGACCTTTAAAAGGTAAAAGGGGTAAAAAGGACAAGTCATTTTCACCTTTTGACTTTAGAAACTTTTTTTTGCTTTGATAGTGACTTGGTGAGATGGAGATTCCATATCATAGGCATCAATTCGAGTGAGCCCACCGATACTAGAGACCAGCCACGTATGGACCATCGGTGAGTTGATTCAAACCTCTTTGCTTTTGAATTTTTTTGATTTTAGTCAAATTTTGAGATGTTTTGGTGTGGATTTAGGGTTTAGCAGTCTATTTTAGTGCATTTAGGAAATAGAGTAGTGCTTGCGATGGTTTCTGTAGCGCATATAGGGTTTAATTTGGCTTTGCTAGGTAAGAGGCAGTTTAGCACATCCGATACCCAGAGTAGCGCTTATAGGATGCCGGTAGAAAATTGGTACATTAGCGCATATACAAAACAAAATAGCGCTTTTAGGGTTTTCGTGCATCGGGTAGATGAAATGACACATTCAATTAGGGATTTAGCGCATATAGGGAAATAGCACATAGAGGAATTGATTTAGTGCTTTCAGGGCAAAGAATGGCGCATCTAGGGATTTAGTGCATCAGGGAGAAACTTCAGCGCATTTAGGGATTTAGTGCTTTGAGGCCGCAAATTAGCACATCTAGGACAGGTAGGCAGAATGCACTGTGTGATGAAAATGATGATGTATTATTGCTTCTTTGGTCAATAGATAGATAAATGGTCTTGTCATCATGTTGATATGGATAGAAATGATAGCAAATCTGATAAATGATGAATTGTTATTGCTGATAACTTTGCTTTTAGAAAACAAAGAGTAGATGATAGATATGACTTCTGATAAATTTGCGTTTTGCAATAGAAAACAAATAGTAGATGATGTGGTTGAAAACATATTTGCATTCGTGACTAAAGTACAAATAGGATGAGGATTTGATTGTTGATAAATTTTCTTTCCTGAAAAAGAAAAGAAAAAGTAGATAATGATATAGTAGATTGATCTGGTGTTCAGATAGATAGATTTTGCATTGATTTCATGATATGAGTCCCTTAAATAGAACACTTGATATGGTTCACGTGATATGATGCACTTGATATGAGTCTGATATGTGTCACTTGATATGAATCTGATTGATATGGGTCACTGATATGTATGATGTGAAGTAGATAGATTGCTTTGATATAAGTCAATGATATGAGTCTGATTGATTGTCCTTGTGATGACCAAAAATAGGAGGTTTTCAAAAACCTCCAGATTAGAGAGAGATTCCCTATAGGTTGGGATTGGATATGAGATCTCACACCTGCAGATGTACAGTTGATAGTTGGATGTGGGTTGGGACCATTGTTGTCTATGCCTCCTATTCGGGTCAATAGGGGACTATTGACCGCACTAGCAGAGAGATGACATTATGAGAATAATACTTTTCATTTGCCGATGGGTGAGATGATGGTGACCCTAGAGGATGTATACAAGATTTTGGGGATCCCAGTGGTAGGTTCCCTTGTGTTCTATGAACACAAGGAGTTAGGTGGTACAGATGCACTCAGGAGGGTGTTTGGGGATGGGCAGATAACAGGGTATTGGGTGTCATGGGAAAACTTTAGGGGATATCCGACCTTACCTGTAGTGTTGGGTGCATTCATTGGAGGCTTCCTTTGTACGGATTGCTGGTCAAAGGGACTATCAGTTGGGTGGGGGAGGATTATTGAGCTGATGATGGGGTAGCCACAGAGATATGCCTGGGGGAGCTGTATGTTGGCACATTTATATCATGACTTGCACCAGGTGGTATACAGAGGATCAACAAGCTTGTCTTGTGGTGTTACCCTGCTCTAGATCTAGGCATGGGAGCATATTGCTGTTACGGGACCACTTTGTCCTAGATTTAGGCCACCAGGTAGGCCATACATGTATGCATATTCTATTTCACTTGTCCAGCCCAAGCTGGGCAAGTTGGAGTACTGGAGATGGACCCTAGATGATGTGGATTCAGTGATATGGAGGCCATACATGGATTGTGATGCATGGGATACAGATCATTTGGAGATGTCGTTTATTTGTATACCCCAGTTTCTGATAGGTCAGACCTCATTCATTATAGAGAGATTTTTGGCCTTGCGAGTACAAAGACAGTTCGGATTCAAATAGGGGATGCCTCAAGGCATTGTGCACTATGGATGGTGCAAGGATGATCCTGGATGGGGGCCTTGCATTTCTTACCAGGTTGCATATACAAATTATACAACTTTACAACCTGAGGTATGGGATGGCAGGCCCAATATTGTTGATGCAGGTATGTCTGAGGAGTACTCTGTTTATTATCACACAAACCCATTTCCACGGTTCACATGTCCAGATGAGCAGATGCCCATTTTGGTGGCACCGCAGCCAGGGGTTAGGAGATAGGAGGATTGGAAGGTGGGGAGTAGGCAGTTGGTGGAGGAGAGGAGGAGGATAATGGAGATGAGGAGGAGAGTGGAGATGGGGAGGAGAGCTTAGATGATGGTGATGGCGATGATGGCAGAGATGGCAGAGGGGAGGAGTAGAGGCTAGTGAGGCAGATGAAAAATATCTTGGGTAGTGCTCAGGTCATGTAGAGGCCAATGAGTGATATTGGATGACGAACGGTGATCAGGGTCTCCTCTACAATGCAACAGGCACAAATAGATACTTTATAGGCCCAGGTATAGACACTTCAGGGGCAGCAGGCGCAGTTGCAGAGCCAGTTGGCTCAGGCTCAGAGTTTGATAGTCCAGTTACAGGCACATCTTGTGTAGACATATTATAGTCACATGAACCTCCACCTGCCCTAGACCCATAGGTAGCCTAGTTGATAGTAGAGAGGGATTATTTTAGACGAAGGGTAGTAGAGGCAGAGGGTATGGCACAAAGACTCATGGGCACCGTTGAGAGTGCATCTTTGCGAGAGGCCATTGCAGATGGATTTGAGATTGCCAGGGAGGCTGAGTACTATCGGGTTAGGTATGAGGAGTTTTGTCTTCCCGAGTGCAGAGAGCCTTACCCTCGGTCCCACAGTAGGACCAGGAGCAGATCACATACGACGACACACAACAGAGGGGTCATAGGGTCACGACAGGATCCTGATGTAGGGGGTAGTGGCAGGCCATCATCCTCTAGACCAGCTCCATCAGGGGGGTCCACCAGCCAGCTGTGATTTATTGATGCAATATCATTGATGTATATCATTTTTGGAGCATGTACATTGTTTTTTGATTATATCTCATTTATCTCTTTATACTGTTCGGTTTCATTAGACATTGGACATTTGTATGTATTTTTGATGAGCGATGATATGCAACAACGACGAGTTTTGATGATGTGCGTGTTTGATGTGATGATGTGATATACATGTATTTCTGTATGATGTAGTATGGATTTTGATATGCATTATATTAATTTGATGACTAACATGATGTGTAGGATGATTCATGAAATGATGAAGATTTGTGATGTGTACTAATGATGTCATGCATGTGGATGCCCTAGGATGTTTGATTATGAGAGTGTGCACTGAGATATATGATATGTTTATAAAAAATGATGTGGAAATGTAATGTATGCATGGAATATTTGTTTTTGAATTTTTCAAATGTAAGAAATAAATGTGCTGAAAAATGGATGTTTATGTTTCTGAAATGCATCATGAATTTGTAGTATGTATATGATTTAAGAAAAGAAATGATATGTGAAATGAGTCAAACGTTTATGGGAAAAATGTCATGATATATAAATGATATGAAAATGATAGATGAGTGCATGATAGGATAAATAATAGGATGAAATGAACATGATTAATAATTATGAAATGTAGAATGGAATGAAATGTAATGGAATGATGATAAAATGATAATGATAATGAGATAAAATGATAAAGATGATGAAATGATAATGATAAAATGATGATGGTACTGAAATGATGATGAAATGATATGATAAATGTAGTGAGATGATGATAAAATGTTAAAATGATAAATGTAATGAAATGATGACGATAAATGAAAATGATATGAAATGAAATGATGATGATAAATGAAAATGATATGAAATGAAATGATGATGATAAATGAAAATGAAATGATGATGATAAGTGGAATGATAAAATAAAATGATGAAATGATAATGATAACATGAAATGATAAGAAATGATAATGATAAATGCAATGAAATGATGATGAAAATGAAATGATATGAAATGATATGATAAAATGATAAAATGATGGAATGATAATGATAAAATAATGATAAAATGAAATGATAAGAAATGATAATGAAGATAATAAATGAGATGCAACTGTGTAGAATGAAAATGAAATGATAAGAAAGTGATAAGTGAGATGTTAATGAAATGAAGACGATAGATAATGAAAGTGATATGGAATACCCAATGGATAAATGAATGATGTGAAATGAGAAAGGATCTAAATGATACAAAAATGAATGATAAATGATAAACTATATGATATGTACAGGACCTAGATGAAATGATAATGATAATGATGACGAAGATGAACGATGATAATGAAACAAATGTCTGAATGTCCTCCACAACTAGTCCAAAGAGACATAACAACCATTGATGTTATTGTTTAGCCTTTTAAAACTCTGATGGAAATCCAGTATGCAGATATGTACAATGATCAAAATGAAATGCAATGAAATGAAACCAATTGTTTGTTGAGCCTTTTTTTAGCTTTCTTGAATCATCATAGAGTGTTTTTAAAATGTTGGAAGTATGTACAAGCATCAGATGGGAAATTAGCACCAATGATGATAGCAAGTGAACACAAGCATCGAGGTATAATTGAACCAAGATGCCCTGAGTATTTCTTGCATAAATAGAAAAATATTAACCACTTTCTGATGCAAATTTGGAACTGTCATCAATGATACGTTTTGGAAATCATGTCTCACGACATATTGGCACCATATTGATAGTCAATCTCAAGTAAACAGACAAAGAAAAATCATTCTCTTTCCTCACTACTCTAGTTCAATACATCATCAAGTGTGCTCCAGAGGGATGATATCAAAATTCAAACAACCATTATTCAAAATATAATACTGCTATTCCAAACATTATTTAGATTTTAGATCATCCATATATGTGTCGTGATATGGTACTTGCTGAAAACTGTTGCGATATGGATCAATGATTGGATAACTGCTCGTAGGATTTGATTGTTTGCTCGCATGATTGGATTTTATGTCATTGTCTAGCTGTTTTGGTAGAACCTAAAAGTTGAGCGTGCCTAGTATATCAACTCTTGCCCCTAGTATTGACATAACTTGCTAAAATGGATATGTACAATGATCAAGCCATGGTAAGACGTTATCGCTCTAGGAAAATGATGGCAGTATGATGCTATTATGGTTCTAAGATGATGGAATAAAGGCGGAGAAGCTAAGTGCAAAACATGAGCTAATAGATGGAGAGCTACAAATAGCGTTTGTTTGCTAGATTTTCACTATTTGTTTTTATTGCATTTTTCTGATTTATTTTTTATTTTTTTGTATTTCTCTTGTCAATAGACTGCCTGTTTCCAGGTTTTCACCCTATGATGATTTTTTTTTTTTGGACATTTTCTGCTATTTTTGTTATTTTTTTCGTGACTTTTTCTGCTTTTGTTATTTTTTCAGGACTTTTCAGCTATTTTTGTTATTTTTTCAAGACTTTTTCTCTGTTTTTGTTATTTTTAAGGATTTTTCTATTGTTTTTAATTTTTTCAGACTTTTATAACGCTTTAATATTTTCAGAATTTTCTATTGTTTTTATTATTTTTTTCGGACTTTTGCTATTTTTTCGTGACATTTTCCGTTGTTTTTGTTATTATTTTTTAAGACTTTTCTCTGGGTGATGATAATTGTTTTAGACATAATATTTTTCTCGATGCATGCTGTTGATGGGTTTGTCAAACAGGTCCCCTTCTGGCGCTGACAACTTGTATGCTCCTAAACTGTATACTACGATGAACACGTATGGACCCAGCCAATTTGGTTCAAACTTTCCTTTCTTCTCTCTGTCTTGCTGATTTCATGGATTTTCCTTCAAAACAAGATCACCAACCTAAAAGGTACGCGGCTTGACTCTGTGATTATAACTGCGAGACATCATCTGTTGATATGATTTCAAATGATTAGTTGCTCATTGTCTCTTCTCATCAAGGAGTTCCAGCTCTTGCAGTCGGGAAACTCTGTAGTCATCATTTATTGTGAGACCCTTCAATGATACCCTTAGTGATGGAATCTCAACCTCTAGTGGAAAAATGGCTTTTGCTCCATAAACAAGAGCATACAGTGTTGCTCCTGTTGGTGTTCGTATGCTAGTTCTGTAGGCCCATAATGCAGGATTGAGATGAACGTGCCAATCTTTCCCTGCATCATTCACAGTCTTCTTCAAGATTTTTAGTATTGTTTTGTTCAAGGCCTCTGCTTGGCCATTCCCTTGTGGATAATAAGGTGTTGAATATTTGTGTTGGATATGGAATCTCTCACAAAGTTCATCAACATCCTGATTCTTGAATGGTCATCCATTATTTGTGATGATGGAGTTGGGAATACCATACCGACAAATGAGATAGTTGAGTATGAACGATGAGATTTGTTTGTCGGTAACCTTAGTGAGAGGTACTGTGTCAATCCACTTGGTAAAGTACTCTGTCGTTGTGATGAATAATTTTTGTCCATTTGATGATGAAGGATGAATCTTGCCAACTAGATCTAACCCCCATTGAGAGAATGGCCAAGTTGGCATGAACAATTGAAGTTCTTATGCAGAAGCATGAATGAGATTCCCATGAATATGACATTTAGAGCACTTCTTCATGAAAGTGAATGATTCCCTCTCCATAGTCGGCCAGTAAAAACCCATTCTAATCAATTTCTTGGATAAGGTCAGTCCACTTGAATGAGTACCACAAATGCCACCATGAACTTCTTGTAAAGCCTTGCTAGATTCCTCATGTTTAAGACATCGAAGTAAAGTACCATCAAGACCGCAGTGATAAAGGATGTCAGCGATAAGAGTATAGCGAGAGGATTGGTGAATAAAGTTGCGCTTTTGGTTACGGGATAAGTCAGGTGGTAATATGTCATCTTTTAGGTAGGCATAAATCTTGCCATACCAAAGTGAATCAGATCCTACTAAGTGGCAAATGATTTGGCTTTCAGGTGTGTCATAGGTAGGTGTAAATGATTATTCCACCATAAATTCATATCGAGCTTGATTTTCTGGGAGTTGTAACAATGATGCGATCATGGCCATGGCGTCAGCTACCTTGTTATCAAGTCTTGGAATCTATATGAACTTGATATCTATGAAGTATTTGTTGAAATCATCAACCATCTTCTTATATGTCAACAGTTTGTCATCTTTGGTTTGATAATCATTATTGATCTGATTAATGACTAACTGTGAGTCACCATAGACTTGTAGTTCTGTGATCCCGCATTCCAATGCAATCTTGAGCCCAGTGATTAAAGCTTCATACTCGGCTATGTTGTTAGTGCATGGAAACATTAGCCTATATGATTGAGGAATGGTATTTATTTTAGGGGTGACACAGAGTATGCTTGCCCTTGATCCGTGTTGAGTGAAAGAACCATCAAAATATAATGACCATGGTTATTTGGATTCTGTAGTGAAGACATCATCATCTAGAAATTCAATGTGCATGGGATGCTCTGCTTGTAGTGGTGCTTCAACTAGTTGATCAACGATAACTTGTCATTTGATTGCTTTGTGATCAACATAATGGATGTAAAACTCACTTAAGATCATGACCCATTTTGCTAGCCTTCCTATCAATGTAGCTTTGCTTAACAGATACTTGGGTGGATCAATCTTTGCAATAAGATTGATTGTATGAGTTAACATGTAGTGTTGAAATTTCTGTGAGGCAAAGACTACTGCGATACAAGCCTTCTCGATGAAAGTGTAGTTGAGTTCATGACCTGTTAGCGTTCAACTGATGTAATAAATTGCACGTTCCTTTCCTGTAGAGTCCTCTTGTGCTAATAATGCCCCCAAAGATGTCTCTATTGTGACAATATATAAGATTAGAGGTTTGTCCGGATTTGGCGGTACTAGAACTGGTGGGTTCATTAAGTACTGATTGATCTGTTGAAAAGCCATTTCACACTTATCATCCCATTTGAAAGGAACATTCTTATGCAGTAGATGTGTGAAAGCGAGACTCTTATCTGCCAGCTGTGTAATGAACCTTCGTATAGATTGAAGTCATCCCTGTAATGATCTCAACTGACTAATATTCCTTGGTGGAGGCATTTCCATGATTGCTTGTACCTTGGAAGGATCTACTTCAATTCCTTTTGCTGATACTATGTATCCCAAGAGCTTTCCAGATGTGACCCCAAAAACACATTTCTTGGGGTTGAGGCAAACTTTAAACTTTTCCAACCTTGCAAAGATTTTGGATAATATTTCAAGATGTCCTCTTGTGTATGACTTTGCCAATATATCATCTACATAGTCTTCCATGAATGTGTGCATCATGCCATGAAAAATTGTAGTCATAGCTCTTTGGTAAGTAGCCCCAGAGTTCTTTAGACCGAAAGGCATGAAATTCCAACAGTAAGTCCCCCATGGACATGTGAACACTATTTTATCTTGGTCTTCAGGTGCAATCTTGATTTGATTGTAACCAGAAAAACCATCCATTAGTGAATACATGGCATGTCCAACTGTCAGATCAACTATAGTATTGATGTTTGGAAATGGGAAGTCATCCTTAGGACATGCCTTATTAAGACCTTTGAAATATGTGTACACTCTGATACGCTTGTCTAGCTTGGATATAGGAACAATGTTGGAGATCCATTCTATATAGTCGATTGATCTTATAAATCCCACATCAAGGAGTTTTTTGAGTTCTTCCTTAACTAGTAGTGCAACATGAGGATGTATCTTTCTGAGTTTTTGTTTCACAGGTTTAACTCCTAGTTTGATGGAAAAGCGATGCATTATAAGATCAGGATCAAGACCTGGCATGCCTGCATAAGACCAGGCAAAGTTGAATTGATTTTCTCTTAGGAACTTCATGAACTCTGGCACTTCTTTCTCTGTCATTGACGTAGCTAACTGTAGAATCCTTGGTTGTTTTGTAGTTTCAAGATTAACTTATTTTGTAGGATCAATCAAGATAGGTGATCGCTCATGATAGTTCTCTAGGAGAGTGTCAAGTATCCCATCATTTGGTGCCTTAAAAAGGTTTTCACCATCTGATACGCTCTTTGTTTTATATTTTGTTTGATCTAACACTGCCAGATTCTAGTTTTCACCATTAGATCTTTCTTTTTGATTTTCCTTTTTGTAGCTAGGAGACTTGACACTCTCCTGATTAAAGACTCTATGCCAAAAATTTCCAGTGGAACAACCATTTGTGTCATCTACGGAAAGGAAGTTTATGATAGATTCATCACTTGGAAACATAGGTATATCGATAGGTTCAGATAGATCCCAGTTAATGAGATCGGGATGGATCAAAGGTAGTGGATCATCAGGTTGCATGAAATCAGCTATGGTTATGGTCATAATGGAATTGTCTGTAGGATCTGAGGTATGAGGCAGATCAAAGATGATATTGTTCTCACGATAGTCTTGTTCGATGAAATCCGACTCGATATCACTAGAATCATAGTCACCTTGTAGTTCAAATCCTTGTGGTTGGGACCCTGACCCTTCACTTTCGATTAGAGTTGGGGTGTACTTGTGTACCACATCGATCCTTTTTTCCCTCCAAAACTCATCATTGTAGATGGTGTCCCATTCGTATTCACAAGAATCTGTGTCAGAGTTATTATCCATGAAATTCTAAATTCCTGTCAAACAAGCTTCCCTTGTAGCAGACCCTTCTTGCAATGTGAGGAAAGTATCATGCAACTGCTTGGATTCTCTTTATTTTGAGTTAGTATCATAGCCCAGTCCTATTTTATCTTTTGTAGCAAGTTCTGGAAGGTGAATAGGCTCAACTACTCCTTTTCTCTTTCCGATAGGACCATTACCATCATAGCCCATCTTTTTCATGATTGAATATCCTTTACCATATTGATCAGTAGGTAGTTTGACATTAAGAATTGTTTCATCTTCATCTTTATAGAGCCAACTTAGAACTTCTCTATCCTAAAAATCTTCCATGGGGATTTTTTCTTTGATAAATCATCCATTAAACTTAGTATTTGGCTTTGTTGGTGGTTGTATTGATGTTGATGCTACAAATATCTGATGTGTGATAGAAGGTTGTCCATGTGACCAAGGCGATATAGGTAGATTAGTAAGACAAAGAGAGTACTCCCCTACTCCGTTTTCCTTGAATCGTAGTTGCTTGTCAAAGCTTTTGGTTAACTGACTGATTTGTGTATCAACTTTGGGAGAAGTACTAGCAGGAGCTTCTCGATTGTTGGGAACCAAAGTATCTTGACTAGCTTTGATGTTGGCACAAGTCTGAAT
Source organism: Sequoia sempervirens (assembly GCA_007258455.2). NCBI lineage: Eukaryota > Viridiplantae > Streptophyta > Pinopsida > Cupressales > Cupressaceae > Sequoia > Sequoia sempervirens. Next base: position 116,040,951 of record VDFB02000003.1, on the reverse strand, counting down.
GTTTGAATTATCAGCTGGTATTGTGATTTCCTGTCCATCATAAGGAAACTTAAGAAATTGATGATATGTGGACGGAACAACTTGGATTTCGTGGATCCAAGGATGACCCAACAAGATGTTGTATGCAAGATCACAGACTAATACTTGACAGAAAATATTCTTGATAACAGGTTCCGCTCTGATCGACAGCATGATGAAACCCTTGGAAGCCCTTTCCTCATCATTGTAAGCTTTAATAGTAATCTTTCTTTTGGGATCAATGGAGTCCTCAGAAAATCCTAAAGCCTAAACTAAATTCATGGTACATATGTTCAAGCTAGCTCCTCTATTAGTACGCGTCTGACACGAAACTTGTGGATCATGACTTCTAAGTATAGCGATGAGTTATGGGGATGAGTCATGGAAACGTCATATTTTTTAGAGAATGAGAGGCATGTGGGTGAGGAAAAGTGTCCCACCATGGATTGAAATCGGTCCACATCCAAATCAGTGGATACAGTTGTTTCAAAAAGGGCCTTTTCTAGAATTTCCTTGTGTGCTGGGGAAATCTTCAGGAGTTCTAAGATAGAAATCTAAGCAAGAGTTTTTCCATGTTGATTGACTAAGTCATATTGATGTGGAGGTAGGGGCATAGTGGATTTAGATGAAGCTCCCTTTAAGACAACTTTAGCTTGTGCCCTTGTTGTTGCGTTGACCTGTCTATATTCCATCTTTTCCTTAACTTTTATAACATTGACTTGCTTGTCGTCAGTGTAGATATGATTGATTATATGATCATTGATATGATTCACACTTTTTCCAGAAGACTCACCCTTTTGATAGTTGGGTAAAGGGTTGCGAAATGCTTGGTAGTCTTTATTTGTTTGTTGGTTTCCTTCTATTGTGATGGTGCCATTTTTGATTAAGTCTTGGACTTTATTTTTCAGGGCTTGAAAATTATTCATGTGATGGCCCTTGCACTGATGATAATCAAAATAGTATGCATCATTCCATGATGAAGGCTTCACACTAGGTTCAAAGTTGCATTGAGGCAGAAAAGTAAGAACATTTTTAGCCATCAATTCTTTGAATGCAGATTCTAAGGATTGACCTAATGGAGTAAAAGTTATTCTACTAGAGAAGAATGAAGATCATTGGGGATTCATGCTTGAGGTATTTCCTAAGTCATTGTTGTTGTTATTGTTTCCACGGTAACCTTGATTGTTGGCATTCCCTTGATTGTGAGTAAAGGTTTGATTCACATTATTCCTCAGAGGAGGAGGAGTGTTTCCTTGATTTGTGACCGAATTGACATTGTTATAGTTATTGTTGTGAGGAGTACTTGGAGCACTAAGAACAAATGGCTTAGTTGAGACATGATTTGCATCTACAACACCATCATTCACCACGTTTTTGTTGTGAGTCCAAAACTTATATTTTTCGTTGTGGTGATTTGAAGAGCTAGGATTGTCCTTATCAAGTTTTATTAGCCCTCTTTGGACCAAGGCACTTTCAATGGTGATGGAATTTTTGATAAAATTCTGAAAAGAGGGAGGGCAATGAAGATTAAGATGATAGCTCATCTCTTGATCTAAGCTGTTTATGAAAGTGGTGATCTTTTCCTTTTCAGGAACATGACGTGGGTATCTAGCAAACAATCTTCTCCATCTCTGAAGAAATGTAATGAATGGTTCACTAGGTTTTTGTTTAGCCTTGTAGAGATCAATCATGGTTATTTGATGTTGTATGTTGTAGGAATATTGTGATATGAACTCGTTAATCAATTCCTCAAATGTCTTGACAGGAGGTGTGTCTTTCGATAGCCATTCCATAGATTGGCCTCCAAGACTTCTAGGAAACAAGCACATCAAGTATGTATCCTCATGGGAAAAATCTAAAGTCATATTTCAAAAGTCCCTAATATGATCAATTGGATCTGATTTCCCATTGTAATGATCAAACTTTGGGATTTCACAATGTTTAGGAAATGGGATCATGTTGAGTTGTCAATTAAAAGGATAAGGACATATGTCATCAAGAGCATATGTCTTCGTTATGGTTCCTCCTTGCAAGTCTTTAGTTTGTCCTTGAAGTGCCTTAACCTGTTGAGACAATGCACTAATATCAGACAAGGGTGTGTCATCATGAATTTTCTTTAAGTTCTCAGTATCAAAATCATGAGGCAATTTAGCTCCTTTGTCAGCCAAATACATGAAATATTTCTCTTTTTTGTGCTCTAAGATCTTTTCTAAGGCTTTGTGAAATTTAGGATCTTGCTCAACTTCTCTAAGGTGATGTTCTTCATCTCGTTCATCATCACTATCTACAGGAGTTCTGCTCATGTCATTGTTGGAAGGGAACATTTTTTTTTCTCTTTCATCCATGTTGTCATTAAAAAGAGGATTTTGACTCACACTATAAAGGGGATTACTATTCTCACCTTCTTCTTGAGTTCTTTGGGTGTGATCTTCTTGTTGAATATCCTCTTTCAACTTATTGTATTGAGATCTTGTAAAAATAGGCATATGATTTTGAAATGTTCTTCTAGACTTAGATCACAATTTGATAAGTGCAAAAATGATAATGTCTTGATTCGATAAGATGAAAATCTTATGATATGATTAAAAGACATTCCTAATTCTTGATTATGGCTTCCAATGATAAAGGATATCAGAATCCTGTTGGGGAAGTTGAATCAATAATCCAAAATTTGTTTGAAAGGTGCACTTTTAAGATTTGATCCTTGTTTTTGAAGTATATCAAATAGCCTAATAAAAATCACTAAAGGATTTGGCTGGGATGTGTTGGATATTCAATAGAAGGTTCTGGTAGATAATCGAAGTTGAGAGGTTGATTGTGATTGTGTCGTTGTGATAGAGCTCTTCTCTGAAAATAGGCTTGTGAATATAAAGGCTCTACAGTGTACTCGTCGGTAAATCCCCTAGCAAAATCTTGGTACCTATGGAGAAACTTACGGTAATGGAGTAAGATGTTTCAACTTTTATACAAAAAATTTCTTCGTTGCAAGGTTTTCTTGTAACCTAGATGTTTCTTGGGTTTCTTGATCCTATTGACAATCGATTTCCTGAAAAATTTGGTTGATTTCTACTCTCTAAGCATGAGAGAAATGTCAAGATTCTACTGGACCAAGGATGTTACAAACTCAGATATGTCAAAAGTAACAATTCTGGAAAAGTGATAGATGCACTATTTTGTACCTTGTATGCACTGCAGAAATAGGCATATGCACTAGAGAAACAGTCAAATGCGGTACAAAAGACCTCAAATGCGCTACAATATGTCTTAGATGCGCTACAAAAAAATGTTTTGACAGTGACCAAAAATTGTTTATAGAATATTCAACCTATGTGCTAAAACACTCAATGTGTGAAAATAGGCTCTAAATGTGCTGAACTAACCAGTGAATGTGCTCGAATAGACCTCATATGCGCTAAGATATACCCTATATGCGCTAAAACAATTTTCCAAAGCAGTTTTTCGAATAGTTTTGAGTAGTTTCAGCTGAAATTTTGCATGTTCATTTTGGATGATCTTTTATCTGAATTAGTGTGATTGAAAACACAACAAACACTCTAAAAATAGTTGTTTGTAAGCACTATACTAAACATCAAGTGTATGTTGAAAATGTTTTTCAAATAGTGTTTTTACAAGTTTTGCACATAACCGACAATTCAAACAAACTCACTCTTAGTACTCAAGTAGGTCATCATAATAATCATAGCCCACATCTTAGAACTGCGTTGAATCACACGCCGTGTCACCCCCAAAGGGGCACCCGTGTTTTTGTCTTTTCTAGGCGCGTACTTAGAGTGACAAAAGTGGATACTGGATCCCCTAAGCAAATGGTCCTTGGCAGTTATGTGGTGAGTGTCTTGGGGGCAGATTCTTCCCTCCCCTTGCACTATGATTATTAGGATGTTCAGAAACTGACACGGTTGGCTACTACACTAGGTTCGTAGTAAGGGTTTCTGTTCAGTGCGGAAATAATAAAATCCCTCAGGAGACCTCCCAACCTTTAGAACAAAGGCTTTTGGGATGGTTATCTTGTACACTATCAGGAAAAGTGGGTTTCCCCAGATTTGCTTTAAATTTTATAATGGGGTGGAATAGCCTGGCTTTGGCTTGAACCCACTTGGGTCATTCCTTTTGGGTGAGTACTTTTCCCACAAGAGCAAGCCCTCTACAGGATGTAATAAAGCATTAAAATTGTAGAAATTGAAAAGTCAAGTTCGGTATTCTGATCACCCAGTTAAGGGGAGAGCATAGACCTATTGCCACAAACAAAGCAAACAATGTTATTTTTAGAGCCCAAATGACAATGGTTTTATCTGTGTAGATATTGCTTCACAACAAGCATGGGATTCATTTTAACTGCAAAAATCAATGTGTGGTGACTACCCTAGATTGCTTCATTTTAATCCATGTCTACCCTAGGGTTGCTTCTTTTTAAAACCAGATGTGACTCTCCTAGATTGGTTCTTTTTATGCCAGAAAAAGCTCTGTTTGCGGAAGGCGTTAGAGTTAAAGCTTTGTTTAATTACAACCTGTATGTGATAAAAGATCAAACAAAAGCGCTAAAATAAACATTCAGTGCACTAAAACAGACAACTAATGTGCTGCATAAAACCTTAAATGTGCTAAAAGAAATCCTAAATGCGCTAAAAGAAATGATTTTTTTTTTTTTTTTACAAAATTTTAATGAAGTGAGCTGAGTGTATGCGCCATTCTGTTCCTTAGAAGCATCGTTCTGTTCCCTAAATGCACCAAAACAGTTCCTTGATGCGCTGAAAGACCTGCAAAAGCGCTGTTAGAAGTCCTCGATGCGCTAAAGAAAGCCACACATGCGCTAAAACATGAATTTTTGTTGAAAATCCAAATTCTAGAACATGAAATCCTATCAAGAAACCTGAAAGTAGATGTCAAAAATGGGGCAAGGGCCCCACAGTGGGCGCCATAAATGTGTGTTCAATTTTTAAGTGTATCAATATGTAAAAACAATAAATCAAACACGCTAATAAGACATTATATGAAAACAGAAAATCAAATGAAAAGGAATGCGAGCTCAGTCTTCTGTCTTTGATGCCGTCCTATCATCCTCTATCTCCAGTGTTTTTGTCGATTCTAACTTGCTCTCAGATTGTGTGCTAGGCTCAAAAAACGGTCTTCCTAGAGAACGAGATTTGAAGATGAATGCATGCTTAAAATAGACATGATTGTTAGAATGAAAGATTACGAAATTATGAAAGCTAAAGATGATAATGACAATGCTAAGATGCTAGAATTCTAGAATGCAACTAATCGCCAATGCGTGCGTGTATGTCAATGTCTATGTTGTAACCAATGCTTGGATTCACAGGGGTATTTATAGAGTTTTTGAAAGATTCTAATTGACTGATGTGATCAACGGCTGTAAAAATTCCTGGCAGATCGAACGGTCGAAGATGGATAAGACTGGAGAGAAAAATAGAAGAAAACCAGAAACCAAGATTTTTTTCCTTTTTCATGGAAGAGATAAGATGAGATGATAAAGATGAATTGTTAAAAACATCTTTTTGTGAGATTTTGGAAAGATTTTGAAGATAAATAATGAATTATAAATTCACTTATTTATTTATGGGTGACATGGAGATTTTTCTTAATTAAACAAAATATTCAATTAAGATTTGAAGAATAATAAAATATTTCATAATTAAATAAAATATTTAATTATGATTTGAAAAGATATGAAGGATATTAATTAAATAAAGATATTTAATTAATTTTTAGGAAATGACATGTAAATGAAATTAATTAAATAAAATATTTAATTAATTAGAAGAAAGATTTGAATAGGAGAAATGAAATATTTAAATTTAATTAAATCAAAAGACTTAATTAAATTCAAAAGGTGATAATTAATTAAAATAAATAAAAGGGTATTTATTTAATTAATCAAGTAGACATGAATGTGAAATAATTAAATAAAGTTGATTTATTTAATTATGGCAGAAGAATAAAGTGAATGATCAATATAATTAAATTAATTAAATTTAATCATATGTAGACGACTTTTAAAGAGATTAATTAAATAATAAATATTTAATTAAGTGCCAGGATTAATTAGACATGACCAATTTTATGCATATACATTTACGTTGAAGATTTTGATGTGGACGAGGTGTAGAAAGCAATGGAGATGCTTGCTAAGGAGATGGGTGATTTAGCGATTTAGGTACAACATAGACTTAGTATTTTTATGACTTATTTTTGCTTGTGGGTTTTAGGAATTTGAGATTTTTGAATAGAGTGGGAATGTGAGGTGGAAGTGGATGGTTGGGATTTTTGTGATGTGGATACCTCGTTTGACTTGATTTCTTTTTGCTTAGGTACCCAAACCATTTCTTTTTTAGACTTTTCTTTTGGAGGTATGGGCTTATATAGCTTTTTAGATGTACTTGGTTTTGATATTTTGCAATTGTATGCTAGGGCATTAGGACCTTTAGAATTTTTGACTTTATGTGTAGAGGCATCCAAATTTTTATTTTGGAATCCCTTGGGTTTGGTAGAATGAGTGGAAGCTTTATGTTTAGACAATGTGTGCATTGATTGGTCATGATTAAGATGTTTAGAGGATTTATGGATAAATGAATAAGAGGATTGAATGGTAGGGATATTAGGTGTTTGGAGTAATGGTGGTAAAGTGGATGGAGGGATATTAGGAGTTGGAAGCAATGGTGGTAGAGTGGATGGTGGAAGGTGTATGGTCACATGTTTTTGACATTTATAGGATGATGGTGGAGGGATGATAACATATGTTTTAGGCATATTATAGGATTTATGATGGAAAGTGGACTTAGGATGCATGGACGAAATATCAACATCTTGAGACTGGTGTCCTTGAGGTGTATGTCCAAGGCCATAAGAGTTGCATGGAGGGACTTTGACATGGATGGGCTCCAAAATACCTTGTCCATGAAGGTCTAAACCTTTACCTTGGTGGTTCATGTTTTGGAGTATGCAATGGACAATGGGACTAGGTGTAGGTAGAACACTAGACACGAGTTCCTTATTAGATGGAGAAAATGAAGCAAGGAAAGATAATGGTTGTTGTTGTTCTAAGGATGAACATTCATGAATGAGAGTGAAAAAATCAATAGGATATGATGGAGAACTTGCAATGGGGTCGATAGTGGGTGATGGAGGATCATTAGGATCTTGATTAACATTGTGTTCACTTAGATCCGAGGTATTTGTTTGATCTTCTATTTGTGCTTGGGAGGCATATGTCTCATCAAGGGAAGTGGATGTTGATGGATCATGGATAGGAATAGGTAGGGGGTGGATATAAGCAATGGAGGTTTCTTGCTCATGGATAGGTGAAGTGATAGGCTCTTGACCATGGAATGCATAAAGTTGGCTAAGAGGATCATCATGGCTTTCTTGATCATAGGTAAGATCATAGAGGGGAGCTTGATCATAAATAGGACCAAGTATGTTATGAGTGGGATCATTAGATGGGCCTAGATCTTGATTAAAATGAGAGGTTAATGTTTTCTCATGTTTAGGATAATGATCTTGACATAACTCTTGGATTTCTTGAATGGAAGTGGAAGGGGATGACTCTTGAATGGGCTCAATATGTTCTAGATGGTCAACAACATACGAGCATGATAGAGGGTGACTTGGACTTATGAGGGGAGACTCTTGAATTGGCTCAAGGGGTTGTGGATGACATGGTTGGCTTGAAGGACTTGGCATGATGTTTGAAGACTCTTTTGTATGTTCAAGTATATGTGTTGAATGACATGGCGACAATTGATTCTTTACTTGTAGCACTTGGGTGACATCCTTTATAGGTGTAGGGGTGGAAGGTGTTGGATTAGGTTTTTGATTTTGATTGGATGGAGGAATGAAAGTGGGTTGGTGGATTTGGGAAACTCCACATGTTTATCTTTGTAATGTTTGTACTTTAGACGTGGAGTTGATGTATTGGCAAGTGGATTAGAGGATGGTAAGGGTAATGAAGGGGTTAATGGGTTGGAAAGTGTAGGGACCATTGGATTAGGACTAGGACATGGTGGCTTTAGGATAGGATTTTGATTGGATAGTGGTATGATATACTCATAGGGTGCATGACCTAGATTAGTGTTCCCCTTGCCAATGGTTGCATTAGAACATGAGGAAGTTTGGCCTTGTTGCAAGGTAGAACTTAAGTTCGCATGTGTTTGTTGTGATGTGGCTTGATAGGTTGATGTGGCATTGACATACGAAGAAGTGGTTGGATTAGATTGGTATGAGGTGGAAGGGGATGTCACATTAGGTTGAGGTGGCATTAGTTGATAATGAATGGATAGGGGATGATGTTGTGGTTGTTGAATTTGACAAGTGGCAATGAAATGATTGGATTGAGCTAGGAGGTGTTGAATTTGAGGTGATTTAATTTTTTGAAAATTTTGGAAGAGGGTTTGAAGTCTTTGTATGGTTTGGTGGTCTAGGGGTTGGGGTATTTGGTGAAGTGTTTGAAGGAGGTTGTGAAGTTGGGATGCTAGGTCTTCTAATGTTGGCATGATGTTAAATGATGTTGACTAGATTAAAGAAATGATGATGATTAAGCTATGATGTGGAATGACAAGATTGGCTGACTTGATTGATTAGGATGAAATAGATAGGATGTGGCTAAGAAGGGTGATTAGGATGAAAGTGATTGGATAGGAATGTGTTGGAAGAAGGTGTAGAGTGACTTGTCTTTATGTGTTTGGTGTTTAGCTTGATTTGGAAATGTTTAAATGAATGATCACACATGTACACACATAAATCACTTATGCAAGACACATAAGCAAGTTTGAATTTTGAAATTTGAAGAATGTAATGATGATTATTAAACAAGCACACATGGAAGACACATTAACAAGCCCTATGACTAGTCAAGTGGGGTATGGCCAATTAGGTCTCAAGCTAGTCTGCACAAGGTTGACTAAGGAATGATTTGAAAGAAAAATCCTGCCACACAACCAGGAGAAAGGGGTAACCCACCCTTCACCTTCACTTCCCAAAGGTATAAATTTCTTTGGGGCTTAGCCAAGAGTGACAAGATTTTAACTCCCAAACAAGCATGTCTTTTGATTCACACTTTGATTGAGGTCATCCCTAGGGGTGATGAAATACCCTAGCAGGCCACCTAAGAAGGGTATGAAAAAAAGCGAACCAAGTGAGGTGTGAAAGAACACATGCACTTGATTCACACTCGCAGTTGTTAATTTCCCTTAGAAATGAAATTTGTGTATGTAAACAATGGAATCACTTGTTCTTTTTAGATCCCCAAATCAAAATATGATGGAAGACAATGGTTAATTTTAGACTTGATTTTTGAAGTGTGATTGAAGATAAGATTCGTTTTAAGAGCCCAAATCCAAATGTGTTACAAAAAAGGATTAAGAGATGAAAGATTAAATGAGTGCACCTGGAAGTTTTCGCTTTCCAATCTGCTATCTATGACTGATATTGCTGCTACTATAGCTCCTTATGATCACCTACAAGATCAAAAAAATGATATTATAATGCAGCCATAAAAAAAAAAGCTCATCAAAAAATTGCAATTTCAGATACATGTTTTTGACATAGCTGAATTAGATTTCATTATTTGAATATTTTATTGATCTGAAAAATAAAAAATCAAAGAAGAGGTCCCTGCTAATTTTCTGAGAGCTTTCTAGAAATGTAAAGAAGTAAAAAAATTCCTTGTTTTGCACCCAGAAACGCGGATTTGTGAAAACCATACAAAAAATGAAGATCGGATTTTTTCGCATTGTATTTGACCTCCAAATTAAATCCTCAATTTTTTTATTGTAGCCTCTTGAGATGATGCACAAGATTCTATGAAAATCTTGTAGAAAAATTCGCAGCTGTGTAGAAGATCCTGCAAAGATTGAGGTGATCACAAATCTGCTCACACCTACAAAATAGAAGGATGTTAGGAGTTTCTTGGGCCATGCAGGATATTACAAGTGTTTCATCAAGGATTTTAGAAAAATAGCAACACCATTGTATACTCTTCTCACTAAAGATGCTAAATTCTAGTGGACTGAAGATTGTGACAAGGATTTTTTTGATTTAAAGGTAGCCTTAACTCATGCTCTTGTACTCAAAGGAAATAATTGGGATCTTCCTTTCCACATCCATACAGATGCATCGAATTACGCCATAGGAGCAGTCTTAGGAAATAAACAAGGAGCTATTGAAAATGCCATTTATTTTTTTTTAAAAAATTTGTAGGGAGCTGAATTCAACTATACAGTGATAGAGAAAGAAATGCTGGCAGTGATCTATGCCCTAAACAAATTCAGGCATTACATAACAAGTTACCAAATCTTTGTGCACAAAGATCATGCAACCATTAGATATCTCATGAATAAACCTCTGATCTCTGGTAGGCTAACAAGATGGTTATTGTTGTTGTAGGAGTTTGACATTGTTGGAAATATATGCCTCAATCCCACAGGCTGAAACCTCTAAGAGAGCCAAGTCGGTGTGACATGCTTTGAGTCTGGCTGACTAGCAGCTTTGGACCTTGTGGTTTGTACAGGTTGCCGAGAGAATGTTTTAGTCATGCCGAATGATCCAATCACTGTGACTTGTGGTAGTTGTTGAAACCCTATGCCGAGTGGAGATCTCTAGATGACAGGCCATTCTTATTGTAAATCGGGGAGACCCTTGGCCGAAAGGCTTGATTCAGTGTGAAGTCCCAGCGATAGCCAAAGTCTCGCCGATAGGGTGTTACACATGGAGTCATCAGAGTAACATATGGTGGCTTGGTAAGAAGTCTTACTGATATGGATGTCTCACCGACAATGCTCGGTATGAAGTCTTCGGGGAGAGTCTTGGATGTTCGGTATGACACATATAGACAAGGAATGTCTCACCGAAAACTTTATCTTGAAGGCATCAGGGTAATACCAAAGGTCTCGGTGTGACGTCTCAGTGAAGGATGATAGTCTTGCCAATCGATGAACACCTCAGAATAACATAAAGAACTCGATATGATCTCTCAGTGAAGGATGATAAGTCTTTCCAATTGTTGAACACTTTGAATACCTTGTGAACATCGGTGTGATGTCTTGGCAAAAGACGATTGTCTCACCGAATGGAATTCTATTGTCTATGTGACTTTTGGAGCTTCGGTATGATGTTTCACCGATAGCGATAAGTCTTGGTGATAGAGATACATGTGATGAACTTCCGTATGAGGTATTGGCGACAAGAGGAAGTCTTAGCGATAGCTTTCTGAACTCGATGTAACCTCTTGCTGATAGTCAGGACTCTTGGCGATATCAAATGTTGGCTATGTGGCATCAGGGAGACATGGTTAGTGTCTCACCGACATGCCAACACAGATTGAAGCCGTTTGATTGAGTGAAGACTAACCTACGTGGCTTGTATTCGACCAATTAGAGAAGCCGAATGGGAACCGCTAGCAGTTGGACTGTTGCGGCCATTACTGAGAGGAAGATCGACATACTAGAAGTGAATGGATTTACTCTGTAGTTGTTGATGATGTCTGGTTTGATGGATTGTTTGATGGTTGCATGAACAGTTGGATGTATAGTTCGATGTATGATCAGAGTGATTTGCATTCTGAATGTATTGTAACTTGAAGAGTTATGTAGCAAGGTTGATCATTGTGAAGCTGCTATAAACTGACATCAGAAAGATAAGTCTGATCTCTTTATGTAATCTCTATTACTGTAATACAAAGTTACTTCTCTTGGTTTGGTGGGTTTTTCTCCCGTAAGGATTTTCCCACATAAATCTGGTGTTCATATGTGTTTGTCAAGTACTCTGTTTCTATTATTGCTTTCAAGTGCATCTTAATTGGACTGTAATTGTAAATTTTAAAGTGTCTCTACATTCTTCCTCGAGGTTTTGTCATTAGGAGAGTTGTTTCCACATCTTAGCTTTCCTTACAAACATAACCATTGTAGATAAACTAGGGAAGGCCAATGTTGTTGCAAATTTTCTTTCAAGGCTGACTACATCAGAGGATAATCAAGCCATAGACGACTCTTTTCCTAATGAGCATCTATTCTCCATCAGTGCACAAATAACTTGGTATAATGACATAGCTAATTATCTGGTCATAGGTAGGGTTCCACCTCACTTCTCTCCAAAAGAGAGAAGGGAACTCATTGAAAAATCTTTTCCTTTCTCATGGATTGCTGGATGTTTATTTTATATTGGACCAGACCATGTCATGAGGAGATGTGTGAGAGAAGATGAGACATATGAAATTTGCATGCATGTCATAACAAACCATGTGGAGGAAATTTTGCAACCAAGAGGACAACAATGAAGGTTTTGAACACAAGATATTATTGGCCAACACTCCACAAGGATGCAGGAAGGTATACAAAAAAATGTGATAGATGTCAAAGAATGGGTAGACTAGCCAAATCTGATGAGATGCCACTTTTCCCTCAAGTAGTAATCACTCCCTCTGACAAGTGGGGATTGAATTTTGTAGGAACCATTGAACCTCCATCAAATGGTAAGTCTTATCCTGGTATGCACTGATTATGTAACAAAGTGGGTAGAAGTTAAGGCCATGAATCATGCAAGAGATAACAAGGTTGAAAAATTTCTTTATGAGGAGATTTTCACAAGGTATGGAGTTCCAAGAGAGATAGTAATTGATCAAGGGGCTCAATTCACATCAACCCTTATTACAACACTAGTTAATGAGTACAACATAAGACACATGAAGTCTCCTGATTATCACCCCCAGGACAATCACCAAGTTGAGGTGACCAACCAAGAAATTGAAGCTATTCTGACCAAAACCATAGCTATCCACATAAAGGATTGGAAAAATAAGTTACCAGAAGCTGTTTGGGCCTATAGAACTACTTTGAAAAAAACTACAGGGTTCACTCCATTTGAGTTGCTGTATGGAAAGACAACCATGATGCCCATTGAATTTGAATATAAGACTCTTAGGACTACAAAAAATTTGGGGATGGATATCTTTGAGGCATAAATAGAAATAATCATGCAACTAAATGCTTTGGATGAGATGAGGAGAGCAGCCTTGCATCACACTGAGGTAGTGCAAAATTAGAGAATCAAGTGGCATGACAAATTCATCAAGGACAAGAACTTCAAGCCAGGTGACTAGGAACTACTCTATGACTCAAGGTATAAGGACAATGCTAGAAAATTGTAGACAAGGTGGCTAGGACCATATGAGGTTGTTGAAGTATTCCCTAATGGTGCTATTCAACTCACCACTATTGACCCAGTCAGATTCAAGTTGCTTGTCAATGGTCATCACCTCAGATTTTATCACAAGCCAACATCCAAAGAGGAGTTCCTTCATCAATTCACTCAGCATGCAACACCCAAGCTTCCTGTAGCCGAAGGAAGTGGACCTAGTGTCCCTCCTAGATAATTAAGGTATGTACTTGTCATAATAAAGACTTCCACTTCCGTGGGAGTCCATTTCTTCACCCATCCACCCATCCATCTCTATCTTTCTCTCTCTTCCATCAGATCACTTCATTCCACTCCACCTCATCCCACCTTATTTTCATTAATTGCTCAAATTATTTCCTAAAAAGGAAAATGGTACTTTCTCCACCACCTTTGCAATGAATCCTCCATGCATTCAGGTATGTGTGCATTAATTGCTATATCTTAATTTTCTTTAGTGCATTCATTTAATTTTTGTACGTTAATATGGATGTTCACCATAGCATGCCATTATTACCTACCCCTATCAAATTATCATTTCGCATGTGAGGACACATGCCCAAATTTAGGTTGGGGGGAGGAAAAAGATCTGAATAATTTGCCTATGTGTCATTCCATGCTGGTCTATGTTAGCAAAATTTAAATTGAGCTGATTTAAAATATGAGTGAGAGGACGACACAAATGTGTGAGGTGACACCAACTACTGCTGCCATTTCTCTCCATCATAGCTTTCCTTTATTATTCCTTCCTTGCCATTATTGACCCTGTGACAATATCAAGTTGCAAACAAGAGGTAAAAAGGGAAAAATCAGTCGACATTGGCATTGGAAATTTAGCAAGTGTTGCAAGAAGGTGAATTTGGTTTTTAGATGAGAATTGTAGGAAGGAAACTATAGAGTGATTGCTTGATTACAAACAATGGGAGGTGGGTTAATTCGAAATGAACCCATGGTGCATGATGTATTACTGCAGGATGCACCTTGCCTAGCTGAATTCAGAAATTGTGGCTTGTTAGACTATTTCATAAAGTTGGATGGTTTTGATGAAGACATTGCACTGGAATTCACCTAGACATTGTCTGAAGGGAAAGCCACGGTAAAAGGGTTGGAAGTATTGGCTACCGAAGAAATAATTGCAGAGGTTATAGGGTTGCTGACTGACGGTGAAGATTACCCTGCTTCTAGAGATGCCAGATCAGCTAGGGCCGAATTTACAAAACCGAGCGACCCTCCATTGAGAATAGGTAAACAAGGTGCGAAGAGAAATTCTTTTCCTGAGCCATGGAAGCAGATAGCTGTTTATGTCATAAAATACATCACTTGTGAAGTTCACCAGTCAAATCTACATTCTGTGCATTTTAAATTCTTGAATCACATGTGGCACGGGAGGAGGATGAATGTGCCAAATGTGATTTACCACCTTCTTTCAATCATGGCGGCCAAAACTCAGAAATGTAGGGAAAAATCCATTTCCCACCATTTTCTGATTAAATTGTTAGTTGAGAAGTCTCTGCATGATATGTCTGGAATGACCTAGGAATAATTCATAAAAATTGATCAAATTAGACCCGAGCACTTGCAACCTAGTGTTTTACCTCAACCTCATAGGTCTAGTAGGAGATTGAGCATGACTGAAGCTACTCTTGGTGCTTCAACCTCTAGTGTAGGCCCAAGTGCAAACCCTCCTGTAGCAGAAGAAACCATAGAAATTAGCTCTTCTGGGATAGAGAACTCAGACAAATAAAGCTCCTCCCCAGATTTTGATGATGATATTCCACTTGGAATCCTAATGAAAACTAGGCCTCAAAAGAGAGACAGAAATGAGAAAAGGAAAAGCTCAAAAGCAGCCAACAGAAAAAGAAGTACCAAGCTTTAGGAAGCAAAAGGCTGACACTGTTCATCTTGCAGCCAAAGAAAAACATGAGAGCCCTCCCAGAAAATCAAGACCATTCAGGCTAGCCTTTGATATGCCTCTGTAGGAAAGCCCTAAGTCTAGAAAAATATTATAGGGGGATACAAAATCTCCAATGGGGCAGGTGAATGCTGAGGAAGAGGATATATTTAAGATGACAACAAACATAAAATTGCTAGATCTTGTTGATATTGTAGACCAAGTGGAGAATCAAGGGTATGAGGAAAATTAGGATTTCCTACAGCAAGAGATCCTGTAGCATGAGCAAGAGCAAGAACAAGAATAATTAGTGCCCCTGCAGCCAAAATTGATGGGACAACCTGAATCCTTGTAGTTAGTACTATATGGAGAGCAAGCTCAATGCCAGGGAAAATGCTATAGGAATGCATAAACCCCCTAATTTTTCAATGCACATGGTAGCTATTCATTTATGGAAAGATATGCAAAGAAGAGAAGAATAATGGAAGGAGGAAAAACACAGATTGAAGAAGGAAGTTCAAAAGAAAGATGAGGAGATTGAAGACAAGGATGCAAAAATTGCCATCTTGAAGAAGAATGTGGATGATATGGTAGCCTTGGTACCACATATTTTAGAGTACAAGACCCCTCCAAGGGTCTATGCTTTGCATTTGAAGGAGAAATATCTCTCTTTTAAGCTAGCAAGAATTGTCTCAGGTTTGAACCCTTCTATTGAGAATCCTATTGAATTTTTCAATGCTTATCGAATTGCTTCCCCTGAAATGAAGAATTTACTGTGTGAGTTTTATTTGCATAATTATGCTGTGACTCAAGACCATGATTGGAATCCACTGCTGTATGTTGGGGATGTCCAATTAAGGGCATTCATGTCTTGGGTACAAAATGAGATCAATTGGGGACAACAATATGGGGCTTATAAACAATTGGAATCCAACATCCCTCTGCCCATCAAGGATGAATCAAGGAATCCAAGGGACATTTATAGGGAATGGCACATAATGCTTTTTAGACCTAACTATGGTAATAGGATTATGCCTTGGATAGAAGCAACCTATAGTGAGTATGAGGTAAAGGAAAAAGCAAAAGATAAAACTATGAAGATATACCTCTCACAAAGATGGAACAACGTAACTGATGAGCTAAAACAGGTTGAGCCTCATTCCATCTAGAACTATGCTGCATCACTCAAAAGAATTGACAGATATATACAGATTGGAAGAACAAAGGGACAATTCTGGCTTACTTTTCAGCCTCCCCTCCTGATGTGGCCCATGCCAAGTTACAAGTTTTACAACTATGATATTGCTACTGAGAGACAAAGATGGAGTAGATTGGATAGATTGGGAGGATTCTATTGGGACCTTGATTCACACACAAAAAACACTAATGTAGGACATTTTTCAGTTGCAAATTTCAGAGCATTGACCAAGCAGAAGAACGACCCTTCCCCTACTAGAGGAACACCAAAACCTTAGGTTGGGGGGAGTGATGAGCCTAGTTTATGGTCTAATTTTGGGTAGAATTTATGATTTATTTGCTAAAGTTGTCATGGACCTTGATGTTAAGTGTTGATATTTTTATGATATTTCCTCAAAACTATAGACATTGGGCCTAACCTTATTTCTGAAAATCATTAATGACATTGGCATGTTATATGGACTATCTATATTAACTCTACATGTGGTTAATGAATGCTATTTAAGGAAGTTATAGATATGCAATTATTGTGTGTGCTAACATTGCCATGTAGATATAATTTGAGGATACTAAATTGAGAAAGACACCGTCAACTGGGCATGCACCATAACGTCCAACAAGGGAATCGTTCAAAGGTCAAAGGAGGTCGACGACAGGAGATTCCCCATGAAAATCAAATGTAACCTCCTTGTAGTGGACTTTAATTCTGTTGAGAAAATATTGGTGTTACTGCTGTGCTAAATCTGTGGGCACGTCTGACTAGATTCCATGCGTGCATAATCACCTCTCCATTTTCTCTGCTTTCCATAAAGTGGCATCCTCCTAGTTCATGGAGTTGACCACCTTGCTTAGTTGGTAGTATAAATAAGGATCAAATGCTCCTTCTCGAGAGGTTGCACGATCTGATATTGTACTTGCATTCTTAGTGATACAATTACTTTGCTCTATTGTACTCATGTTTCCTAATGAATAAAATGAAGTTCTAAGTTTGAGCATCTAAGTTTTATTATTAGTAGAGGATATTCATTTAAGGTGGCCCACTTGGTGAGAAATCCATCCTTTAGCTTAGTATAGCCTAGTTATTACTTTCTGTTTAGTAATTAGTTAAGAATCTGGTGTTGACTATTCCTACAGCCACTAGAATTCCATTCTGTGACTGTTCCTGTAGCCAAAGCAGACAAAGTAGTTTTCTGTTTGTTGTTCAGATTTTCATTTGTGTCATGCATTTCAATCTTAGTATAGTTGTTGGTTGATGTTCAACATTTATGTTATTCCTTTCCAAGCAATTTACTTTCAACATTGTGTCTTTCTTAGCCGTAGAATAAAAATGGCTACTTTGAGTTTCTAGTGCACACACTGTGCTGACCCATTTTGAGTTCATGTCCCTGGGTTGACAAGTTAAATGCACCTTCATGATGATTGAATAGCTATTTAGTTTAGATGTCCAATCTCTGAATCACAGCTATAAGAGCTTAGTTGTTAAATCATTGTAGGAGTTCAACACCTGTATACCCTTTGGAGAATAGCAGTGAAATTATACATTGAATGAGGTTCCTTTTTCTGTAATTCTAGAGTTAAGATGTTCCATCTTCATTGCATGTAATTGTAGCATTATTGTCCCATACCTACAACTAATTTTTTCATTCTTTCATAATCTTCCTTCCCGAGTTTCATGATTTTCTTGCCCACACCCTTATGATCAATGAATTTCAGCCATTCATCAATGACTGCATAAGGATTTTTAGGTTCTTTCCTTATGGGGAGAGCAATTGATTTCTCTCTCTCCTCATACTCTTCCATTATTTCATCCCTGAGTTGTTCATTTCTGTAATAGAATGCAAGTGCCGTTACTTGGAGATCCCCTACAAAAATCAAAGGATTCTACTCTATCTCATCTAGCACTACATAATTGTGCAAATAATATTCACACAACTGATCTTGCTCCTTAGGTGTGGAATCAATAAAATCATTGAGAAACTCAAAGATTCTACTCATAGCAAATCACTATTTACTAATTAACTTGCTAAACTGAAAACATAAAAATATTTGATGTAGAAACAATGTGCATGCCCTTGCTGGTGGTCTACATCTGATGATTTGTGTAGCTTTGTCTGCTACTTCATCCATCCTGACTACTGATCTGCTTAGTTCCATCTCTTTCTTTTCAAGTTCCTTTGCATGCTCTTCAATTAAAATTTCTTTTTCCTTCTTCCATTTTTACTTTTCTCGTGAAAACTCCTCAGTCATTCTCCATAGCTGATGAGCAAATGACAAGGTGGTATGGTAAGTTGGAGTCCTGATAGAAGGATGTTTTTGATCTGGTACAAGTAGCTCCCCATCCCCAGTCTTAGTTATGGCCAACTGTTCCAGTAAATCAAGCTTAGTACTGTGTCCATACATTTGTAATTTCTCCTCCATTTCTTGTATTTTTGTTTCCCTCTCCTTGTCCTTCTATTCATAGCTTTGTACTAACTCTTCCAAGTGTTTAATCCCATCCAAGGCTTCTTGGAGATCCTTCCTAACATCTCTTTCCTATATATACATATCCTCTATATCCACAAACTATTCATTACCTTCCCCTTCATAGTCTCCATGAATGAGATTGTCCAAGGTTTCCTTTTGTGTTTTTCTAGTAGTAAACACATCTTCTGATTCTAAATCAAAAGTTGTTAGCACATATCTCTTCCTTTTCACCGGTATATTCACATTACCATGGATATCTCCCTTTCCTTTAGAATCTATTTCTACTAATGTGACATCTTCTTGTTGCTATTCTTTTCTCTTTTCTTTTTCTTCAAGTTTTTCTATATTTCCCCTCATGATACCTTGTCTCCTTAATCTACCTGAACATCTAGGTATAAGTATTTCTTTCTCAAATTTATTCTTTTCCTTTTTGTTGTTGCGGTGTTTTTGCACACTCTCTCAACACAGGCAGTGTATAGGTACACTACCTCTCTTGAAAGGAAATTTCCAACAACAAGTTTCTAAAAATCACCCCAAGGTCTCTCGGGTGTTAGGTCATGACTTGCATGGAATCCCTCAGTTGATATTTGATGTGATTTTGCTGGTAATCACAAGAAAAACTTACAAAGCTGGATTAAATGAAGTGGACCTTATAAATTGAAGTTTCTAGGATGGAAATTGATGTGCACTTTGCTGTAGGTTCGAATAGTAGTCTGAAACCTCAATGTTTGCCTTCAGTTTTAGCTTTACAATGTGCAATGAACCTTAGCATAGGCTATTTCTAAAAAAAAAGGAAAAAAAAAGGGACAAAGAAGAGGAGAGGTTCTTGGATCTTTAACTAACTATGAACAGTGATCATGGAGGTTTTCACTATGGACAACTTCCTTAATTTTTTTTTCACTTAACTAGAAAATTCATAGTATCATGAAATTTGTGCTATCTTCTAAGGACTGCAAATAATTTACCATTCATTCACCATGTACATGCATGAATAAAGATAAAAGTGTGGAGCAACTTTGAATTTAAGTCCAGACTAACTTTACACAACCATCTACCAACAGTAAATAGAAAAAAGTATGGAAAAAGAAGGCATCTAGACAACAAAAATCTTCATAAACATTGAACATCATTACCAAATCTATCAAAGCAAGCTATAACTAACTGAACAACAATGCAAATCTAACTAGATCAACTAACTATTGGAGATGAATCATTAAATATGCAAAGAAACTCAGAAATCCACCAAAGTCAATGTATTTCTATTAAAATTTCTTTAGCATGTCATTACAACAAGTCAACTCTCTCTTGAAAATGAGAGGAGACCCCCTATTTATAGTGTCCAAAAAGTAGAATGAGTGGCCAAGATTCACTACAAACTAGGGTTCTACCTACCCCACAATATATTACATTTTAAAATACATCTTTGTCCTTATCTCTATTTTGTCTTCTAGTGGCAACAATGTAGCATTTTGTCTTTTAGTCGATTGCCTCTTGCTGCAACTATTCCTTAAGGAATTCCTCATCAATAATAGGGTTGCCCTCCTGCTTCTTCAAAGCAGCATACTCCATGAACTTCAGAATCAGCGGCTGGAGTTTATCAACCTCCAAAATCTCGGATCACAACACTTGGCAACTTCACTCCTTGGACTTGTCAGTGAGCTTTTCCCAGTCTTCATGATATTTGGAAGTGTGGTCTCTAAATAGCTCAGATTGGGCGAAGGCTCGAGCAACAAAACTTAGGAAGTCGGTAGTGATCCCGTCTAACATCCCATCTTCCATCTTCTTCTGGAAATGGGGTGTTATCTTCTCTGGATCAATTTGCATGACAAACATATCATAGCCTATCATTAGCTTTAAGTACCAAATGCAATCTGCTTTGAATTCCTTAGCCCACTCAATATCTAGATCCACTTTATCAATCACTTGCTCCAACCTTTCCTTTCAGTTTTCAAAGTCCCGCCTCCACGTATCCACTAGCCAAATGATCATATATCCTCAGGAAGTTGGTGCAGAGCTTCTGTGTACCCTCAAGAGACTTCTATAGATCTAATAACTTGTTTGATGTCCTAACATCATGAATGATGCCCATATTTCCTATGTACAAGACTCCTAGAACTAGCTCATCGTGGTCTTATCCAAATTCTTTCTCTTTTCGAGCTTGTCTATTTGTTATTTTGAAAGCAACTATGGTAGGGTAGAAGACATGGTAGGATTTTCCTTTGTTGACGACCACTGCTGGACATAGGTTGTCAGGTCAGCGACTTGTGCCTTGAGCTCTTCGTTTGAGATTTTATCCTACTGAATCAAGTGTACTACCCTGGCGATAGACTCTTGAAGGTGCTCCACTTTCTGCTCTGTAGTGACTATCCCAAGTTGATGGTGGATACATTATAACTTATCCCTTCTTTTCCCACCACTGGCATAGCTACTTGCATAGTTCAAGATCCAGAGGCATCCATCGTCACCTTGGATCTGACTTTGGGCTTCTTCTCTTTCTTGGTACTAATTTGTACCTGAGCTAAGATAGCCTCTAGCCTCGCTCTTGGATCACTCAGGACAAGAGATTTCTTCTCAAGTTGTTTTTCCAGCCATTCGGGCATCTAAGATTTTCTTTGGGTAATTCACATCCACCCTCCTCCTTGTTCCTTCTGATTTCAATTTCCTTGTCCTTGGAGGTTTCCTTCTCCACCCTAGTTTCTTCTCCCTCTTCTTCATCGAAGTCTCAGAAGAACACCAGGAGTTTGATGGGGGAATTGGTGGGCAGGCATTCCTTGGGACTTTCTTCCCTTCCTACATCCTCTTCTTCCTTTTCTTCATTTTCTTCATCATGCTCACCTTCATGCCTGCATTTCTAAGGCTGCTTTGCTTCATGGCTCTTGTCAATTTGGATCTCTCTTTCAGGTTGATCTTCTTTTCTTTCCTCCTCTTCCTCATGTGGAGGTGGCACATCTTCATGCTCTTTCTTTACTTGTTCTTCCTTCCATTAAGAGAGAGGCATCTCTTCATTGTTCTTGGAGCCTTCTTGTTGTTCACCTATTGGAAGTCCCATGTTTTCTTCCATTTTGTCATCTTCCTGCCTTCCTTCCTCAGAAGCTGGTCTTTCAATTTCTTCTCCGATATCCTTTAGTTGCCGGGCCAACTCTTCTCAAAGTCAGGATCAAAAGTTTGCACAATAAATTTGGCACTGGCATCTTCTTCTTCCTCTCCACCTATGGGGGATCCTGTCTATTCTCCTTCATGGACTACTTTTTCAATTTGTAAGTGTTGATATTCTGGATGTTCGTGGCATTCATTTGCTTCCTCCTCCAATGCCTTCATGGCTTCCCTCTCTGATCGCTCCAACTCCTCTGATATTTGCATGGTGGCTTCCATTTTGGGCAGTTTTGTTGGAGGATTTGATATGGGAATGCTGGTGAGAACATTGGCTAGGGCAGCTTGGATGGTAGGATTCATCAAAACCTTAGAGATTTTAGAGGGGACATTTTGCATATGTCGCGAGAATGCCTTAGGAAGAGAGAGTGTTGGAATTGGAATTTTTGCTACTGCTAATGAGAGTGACATGGTCAAAGACATAGAGGAAAAGAAAAGTGGAGAGGTTGTGGTAGAGGAAGAATCAACCACCACTATCGGCCCAGTTGGTGTAGAAGAGGCAAGGTGGACTAAGATGTCCACCACAGGTGGGGAGGTAGCCACCATGGCCTAAGACATAGGGAGGGGCAACAACAATGGAGGTAGTTGGTGGAGACTTTGGCTTATCTGTTTCCATTTCTTCTCCTTCATGGAGTGGGTCCTCTTGAATAACATGCACTGTAGTAGTACTTCCTGACCTTTTATGTTTCTTGGAAGGTTCACCTTCTGAGGCCTTTCTTGCACACACCTTCAGGTTAGGCTGCTATTCCTCAGTCTCTTTTCTTTTCCTAGATCTCATGAGCGGAGGGGATTTGGATGTTTCTCCTATTAAGGCTGTAGCAGCTCCATCATCCATTGAACTAGGCTCACTTTTGAGCCCCTCATAGGTCAGGACGATCCCTTGTTGCTTCAATCGAGCTACTTTCCCATTAACCCATTATTTGGTACGAGCCTCAATGGGATTGGTTATAATATCGAGGTCATCGACCTCTTGCTCATCCCAATCTATTGATGGTAGCGGTAGGTTGGAAACTGCATTGTATTGAGGGTCCATAATTGTTCTCTCATCCTCTTCTACTTGATTGGGCACCGGAAATAAACCGACCCTCTTTATAAAGTAGGTAGTCATTCACATGTAATGCCTCATTCGTACCTCCTTATCATCTTTACAATTTTCCTAGAAATATTCAACATGGTACAAATGGGCATAGTCGGGTCCAAGTGCCTTCCTTATATGCCCATATGCGTCCATTCGTGGGTGAGTAGTGTGAAGTCTGAAGTGGTATGCCGCTAACTCCTTCTTTGAATTTCCCGCACATTGCGAGGTATGCAACTCATACAACTGTTGACCAAAAGAGAGGGGATAAGAGATCCCAGCTAAATGTCTACTACTTAGAAGGGTGTGTACATGGCGCAACTGCCGAGAGAGTTCCAACAATATAATATGGTCATTAGGATACTAGGGCAACTTGTTCAGCCTTTTTGTGAAGCCTTGAGCGCAGATGTACGTGAACTTAGGATACTGGATGAATAAAAAGGAATATTGCTTGAGGAAAGCCCAAGCACTGTGAGAGACTCACCTTTCAAAATCACCCCTGAGTAACCTGACAATATGACCTATGAAAGTGTCATTAACCCTACAATAATCCCCCTTGAAGTTTCTAAACTGAAGCTAAGGGTATCTGTCATAGACTTTCAGTTCCCTTCCAAATTCTTCATCTGGAGCCCTGAACAAACTACTGTATTGTCTCTGTTTGGCCAAAGAATAGACCAGGTAGGACACCATATAGAACTTGGAGGTCTTTTTAACATTCATGAACTGCTCATGGAAGCAATCCCTTATTATCCCTCCACAGTAGAATGTGGTCTGCGTGGTATCATCCTCCTTTCTGTGAAGAATTTTCTCAACAAAGTAGACCATCCATTCTTGACAGTATGTAGTAGTGGGAAGGCCCATTACTCTGCTCAACAAGGTTACTAGGTCATGGTAGTCTTCATGTAAATCACTGCGAAAGAGCTCTTGGGGAACCTTAGCAGCGTTGCCCCACTTCTCTTTGAGCCAATATTGATTTATAAGTTTCTTACATCCAATTGGGTCTCGATCCCATATTTCCTTACAATATGCAATGGTTGGCAGTTCCATCTCCCCAAAGGTAGGGATGTGGAAGGTCTTCGTTATTGCTTCGCCCGACATGTCTGCCAACACATTTCCATCTTTTTCCACAATGGTTCTGGTTTCCGGTTGGTATGCCTCCTTGCAAGCCATTACTAGTTTAGGGATGACAAGAGAGGGAGGAAAACTTGCAACTTTAGCTATTCCACTGCCTCTGATCAATCTGGAACTTTCTATCTTAGGACTGATTCTGACTCTTTGTTTAAATTCATCAATGTCAATGTGCCCAATGTTGGTATCTATAATTTCCTTCCATGTTGTGGTGACATTGGAATGCAATGGTTCCCCTTGGAATTGGTACTTCATCTAATCCTTGTCCTCCTTTCCATGAGGAGCTCTGCCTGTTTTCTTTCCTTTCTCTTTCTCTGTAGCTGTCCCTGAGGGTCCTGTACCCGATTCCATATATCCTTCAAACAAAGGTGTGATGAGCATAATCAAGCATGAAGACAAAAATGTTAGCCAAAATACCTGTGGATGAAGCCAGATTAGATGATGCATCATTCAAGAAATCAAACATTTACTCCAGAATGTCATTAACAACTTGTTGGAAGGATTTTCGATGACCCGGGT
This sequence comes from Sequoia sempervirens, assembly GCA_007258455.2. Lineage (NCBI taxonomy): Eukaryota > Viridiplantae > Streptophyta > Pinopsida > Cupressales > Cupressaceae > Sequoia > Sequoia sempervirens. The sequence continues at coordinate 116,016,307 of VDFB02000003.1, read as the reverse complement.
CCCAGGGGATAGACTTCCCTGGCAGGATGGCTATTTTGAAGGGAAAACAAGGTAGGGCAATCCACATGTTTTCTCCTGCCTTTAGATTAAGATGATTTGAAGGGTTCATGCAGGAGAGGGTCCCATTTGAGCACGTGGGTCAAAATTTGTTTCCAGATTGGAGGTCATTTGGATCATCATTGGGGCCCTAAGAGTCATGAGGAGGGAGAGCTGTTAGGAGTTTGCTGTTTGAGACAACTTTCATTAAACGACGTTCTAGGGGAAAAGTTTCAGGGTTCAGGACCCGAAAGGCTGAAGGATGGCTGGCCTATCTCCTTCATCGCTTAAGTGTTTGGATTAAAAGGGCCAGGGAGATGTTTGAGGATGGTCATTTAGAACGACGAGCAATGAGTGGAAGTTCAGTGGGAGCAACCTAGAAAATTGGACCCGGACTTAGACTTTGCTTGCATATTTTCTTTGCTAAGAACTCTACCGACAATCGAAGTACTAGGCCCTAGAGGCTGGAAAGACGGGCTAGCTTTTCCTTTTGCGATGACCGAAACAAGACGTAGTCCCGACGTTAGGAGTCCAATGGGATGGATCCGGTGAAGGCCAAGACACTTGGGTTTTATCATTTCTTGTTCATGTGGAATTGGGATGCGGGACCTAGAGGGTATAAAGTAGCTATTTGATAGCCGTGGAAAATGACAATGTCGCAATGAAGGTCTGTGGATAGAAAGTCCGCAGAACGAGACCTAGAGGATGCTAAGGATGTGGCTATTTCAACTTCCAACTTAGGCGGTGAACGAAGGGACAGATCCCAAGGCTCAGACAGATGGAGCTGGGATGACATTTGGGAAACAACGAAAGGTAGACAACATCTCGGTGACAAAATCCCGTAGGAGCGGGCTCGAGAAGCATGGATGGAGGCAGGTAGTTCATTTTTCGTAAATTCAAAACATCGACCGACAAGGGAAATCCAGGATCACGAACCCGAAGAGACATCTCGCCATTTTGAAGTCATTTTGGTTGGAAGTTTAATTGATGGCGATGGGGAGGCTTGGGCTCAGAGGGTGCCAATGCTCTGTGGGAATGGTGTCGAGGCACGGAAGTTCTGGATTCAATGACATGGTGATTTGATGGGTTTCTTGAAATTCTATCACATGGGTTTTCTAGAACTAGCCCTCCTCTATCAAATGAATGCATTTTATCCTTTTCTATCCATTATTTTGACATAAAATCACCAAAAATAATAGCGGGTGGGCGGACGACGAACCTACCACAAGAACCCGACGAATGGTGTTGCTGAATCTGTGAAGAATGGCGAAGGAAGGCGGTGGGCTCGAGGGAAACAATCAATGAAGGCTTTGGGTCTTTGCAATCACTCTAGCTAATCTTGAAATATGAAAATGATAGGTCAACCCAAATATTTATACCCCCAACTACATTTAATGCACCCCATTAATGCATGTATGGTGGGCTCAAGAGTTGGTGAATTCAAAATTTGAAAACGGCGACAGGGGTCCAAAACCCGGAGGCTGGAAGGATGAGAGCTGATGGTCATTTTAAATGTCAAGTAAAGAAATCACAGAAAATGAGGGTCCCGGGGTCTGATGAGTGGAATTTCGGTAGAGGATGGCTGTTCAGGAAGAGTGGATGCACAACGGAGTGTTAGGTAGGGAGATCTGGCGGAGTGGGATCAACACGAGTGAAGGATGGTGCGTTGAACCCAAAGTAATAAGGTGGGCGATTAGGACACGAGCTCTAGGTTACGAAAGGACATAGTCCCTTGGATGTTTCGAAACAACAAATGCAACCCGAAAATCTAGCAAGGGAAACCTACCATGACGGACCTGGTGGGTCCCAAGGCCGCTGGCAAAGGAAAAATCTCAGATGAACTCTGTGAGGACCTAGGACTTAGAAAATTTGGAGGGGATGAAACATGGTCAACTTGAGATAAAACTTTGGAGACACACTGAACATTTGGGAGACCTAAATTAGGGCACGCAAAATGAGGCAGCGGTAAAATGGCCCAGCAAGGCGGAGGAAAGAGAAGGTCCCCATTCGGAACAGGGCATGTGTGCTGAGGGCACAACACTTTTGAACATCCTTCTTCTTCTTTGGAACATCCCCTTTCTTCTTTTGAGTATCCCTCTTCTTTTATTTTGTTTTAGAGGGTGTGGAGGATGTGTATATACTATCTCTCCTAGTCTTGGGTCCTTGTGATTTTGAAGAAGATGGATTTTTCTCAATTACAGGTGACCTAGAATCTAGCTAATTAGGTTCCTCATGCTCACCTTGGCTACAGGTAAGTGAAGCCATAGGGGAAACATGAGGGATTTCCCTCACAGGCTCATCTTGAGATTCTACATTCTCAAGTGCCATAGTTGCATCCAACAAGCTGTTAATATCTGTACACTCCTTAAAATCTTCCCAATTCACTTGTGGGTACTAAATCCTTTAAGTTCTTTTTATTAGTAAAGAAAGTAAATAGTGGTGAGATAGACAAGTGTCACTTTGTTTTCTTTGATATCCTGATGCCATCATTTTCAACAAATTATAAAGAAAGTTTGGCACATTCACTAACTTATTATGCCAAAGGTGACCAAGTAATTTAAAATGTAGATCAAGTAATTTCAATTATCCTTAAAATATTGAGCAGTGGCTACTAGCCAAAATAAACTAAGTAGCCATATGGGGATGTGCCCAATATTTTATGTTATTTTTGATTCCTTGCATTTTGAATCTGCCATCCTCAATTTCTTCCCCATCTCTAGGAAGAGTTTGATCCACCACATAAGAAGTATCAACACACCTTTTTTTGAATAAAAAATAACTACAAGTAGAATATTTTCTATCCCCTTATTGTAATCACTCACCATTGGATAGTGGAAGAAGAATGTTTTAATGTTTTCAAATATTGTATAAGCTTTCCCACTACAAGTGGATGTTCCTAGTTGTTATTACTTTTAGTTTAAATAAGTTTTCCCATTGAAAGGTGGATGTGTTATTATAATTCCTACTGAATAAGCGGTTATTTAATTTTTGTATTGCATGTTGCATCCTTGCTAAATAAGTGGTTTGGACAACTTACCACCTGATATCTTTCCTTTTAGCAGATGATTTTTAGTTACTTTGTAATCTTGAAATCATATGCTCTTACCTTGTCCTTCATGAGAATTGGGTGATAAAAAAGTGGAACATATATTGCATTGTAATCTCATTTCCAATTGCAACATTTTCAAAAAAAAATTGAGGGTGGTTATTACAGTGGATTAAAGTTGGTTATCTTGCTAGATTGTGCATCTAACCCTATCTTATATCTATTTCTTCTATGAGTGAAAGCGAATTAAGATACTACAACAAAGAGAAAAGAAGACAACCCTATCAACTACCACAAATCTAGTAGAAGATACATTTTCAAAGGTCCCATCTACACATCAAAATCCGACAATTGATAGAGGTTTCAATAGGAAACATGTTAAAATGAAGATAAGTAAACAACCCCACCAAATAGTCCTAATTCTAGAGTAGAGAGAAAGTTTGATGCCATGCTAGATATGATGTCACAAATTCTAGTGAAAGTGAATTAGAACATACCTCAAGCGCCTCCAGTTCAAAATTCAGGAGCCAATATTTCTAACACCAATAATCATCAAAGCAATAGTGGTCACACTATTGGAGAAAATTTTGGGTTTGTTGCTTGACCTCTAACCTACATTTTCATGTAGGGAGGATTCTCAAGTTGTTTCAAAGACCTAAATTCCTACAACAAATGAAGTAAGGGCTAGTTATGTGGAACATGTGACACTTCCTTTGGAGATTCAAGACATTTTGTCTTTGGTTCAAATCGATGAAATAGAAGAAGAAGAGAGGTGGTGGAAGAGTAGAGAATAGAAGTACTGTCGTGCAAAAAGACTATGAACAAGCTCATTGGAAGGTGACTCTTGAACAATTTGATAGGAGTGATAAGTGCATTGCTCATGCTTGGGTCCAAAAATTGGACAACTTCTTGCCCTTAAGACCAATGATAGAAGAGGATACCATCAAACTTTCCACTTTGCATTTGGATGGAGAAGCCCATGAATAATGGTATCATGGCTTGTTAAACAAGGCCATAACCTTATTACCACTTATGATTAGTTTACAAACAAGCTTATTGAGAGGTTTGAAAAAAGGGATCTTGAATTATAATTTAGAGAGCTAGCACAATTAAGACAAGATGAAATGGTGAATGCTTATGTCACCACTTTCCAATGAATCTTAGTAATGGTGCCTAACATATTAGAAAGAAAAAATGTAGTCCTTTTTGGTGAAGGGATAACATAAAAACTTAGAGGGTGGGTAAAGGCCTTTGACCCCACCAACTCTCCAAGTAGCTATTGGAAAGATAAGTATGGAGCTTGCTACTCCAAGGAGTAAATTTTCATCAAAAACCTTTCAAAATATAAAAGACAAGAAGGATTTTACAAAAGAGTTAAATTGGTCCAAATATCTACCTTCAAAAATATGGATGAAGACCTTTGAAATGAGATAAGAAGGAAGAAACTATGTTTAAATGCAAGGGACCATGCATCCAAGGTCATATTTATGTTTTGAGAAAAGCAATAATCATCAATTGGAGGCATATTCAGCCAATAGATCTGAATCTAAAAATTTAGAACATATAGCATGGAGGAAAATGAGAAAGAAGTAGCACCAAAAGAACCTAAAGGAAGGGGAAGTGATGGCACTTTGGCTTGAATTTCAAGTCTACTGAAGAATGATTATTTCCAAGTTTGTGGAATGCTATGTCGGTAGCAAATTGTTGCTCCCATTGACACATGTGTTACACAAAACCTCATTTTTGAAGTTGTAGGACAAAGAGGCCTCAAGCTTGAAAATTTTGGAGGCTTTAGAGTTATGGTTGATAATGGGTTCATTATTTCTTACTCAAGGAGGATTCCATAGTTGAGTCTACTACTGGGAAACTACAAAGTCAATGATGATTTCTACATGGTGAGCATTGGAGATACCAATGTTCTTCACATTCAATGGCTTTGTTCATTGGGATAGATCACCTTCAATTTTCAATCCATGGAATTGAAATTCTAAGATGGTGGAAGAAATATTGTATTGAGAGAAATGTCTAAAGGTGAATCTCATGTTGTCACATGCAAGAGAATGGAAAGAATGTCCAAATATGGGAAAGAAACAAAGCTAATAGAAAAGGAAGAAAGGCACATACAAGAGGATATAAATATCCTACAATCTTTTGATAATCCCCTTTTTGACATGGATGTAGAGTTAGTATTTTATAACCCACTTTTTGTGATGCCTGTTGACAATAGTAGGGAAGAACATCAAGAATATAATCTTATGGGATTAAAATAATTTTCTCATGATGGTTTGTTTCTTATTGAGAATGTAATGTACAGATTCCAAATTCATTACAAAATTCAAATAATCAATAATGTCAATCATATTAAAAATAAATACTCATAATTACATCAGTACAAGAGTAATAACTCCATACATGCCATGTGATGTCATTTGACATATATTTCATATATGAACATAAGTACATGAGAAAATTTGATACAATAATCGACTTAGGCATTCCATTGCTAAGAAGTCATAATAATATAATGATAGAAATGGAAATGGTCACATACACTGGAATCATTCATAATTTAATAGATTTATAGAGTGAAAGTAAATATGCCAATAACAAGTCAATAAAGTGTGGAGATGTAAATAATAAATTCTCTGACCACCATCAACTCTCTCATAGTCATCTGCAAATCAGTAGATGAGAACATGGTCTAGGTGGTTTTTTTCCCAACCATGAAGCTTACGCTTCCCCAGAGAATTCTTCCTGACATGAAGAATCATCGACCTTGCACAAGATGCTTAGCAAAAAGAAATCGATGAAAAAGATAGAATATGGTGCATGCCTAGTATATCTACATACATTTCTATCATACTAGAACATGCTATGATTGATACTAGGATATGGCAAAGAGCAAAAATTATATAATAAATCCATCTTTTTCAATGGTTTATAATCGCTTGGCCAAGCATATAGCCATATATAGCTAATCTAATTAGAATTGGAAAAGGTAGTCTACACCCTTTGATAACCCATATTCAACACCTATCCTAGAAGGTCAAATTTCCACAAACACTCATGAACACAATAACATACATAATAATCATAGTAATAAAACACTCATGATTATAGTAACACACATAATGATTATTTCTTATTGAAAAATTGAAAAGTTTTCAAGGGTATTAGTGCAATTAGGAAACTAAAGGAAATTCCCTGATCTCATAACTTACTATAATAATTTCCAATAAATTATCACAATCTACAAAAATTGACATACCAAGAAAATTAGTATAAATGTATTTAACATGCACCACCATTCACACCCAAAGAGAAAACTACACTTCAATGCTTCAAATTGAAAAATACTTACAATTAGAAGGAAAGAGAACTTTTTTAATATCTAGATTTTTTAGGAATTGATACCAGGCTTAGCAACTTTTGATAAATTATGATTAGGAAGATGCAATTCATTCTACAAGCCAACTAAACTAAGATTGAACACACACAAGTCTAAGAAAGAAAGGAAATGAACCTCTACTCCTACCAAACAAAATACATGCTATCTTAAACTTATTCATTCACACATGGAAAGTTTGATACTTGTTTTGTAGGTGAAAAGGATGGTGCACTAATGGTACCACTCTTCTCCCACAAACACTCAATAATGTCCTAGGAGTCCTAATTGGGTTGAACTATCAACCTCACAAGGTGAGTCAATTCACAAAAAAGGAAGATCTAGGAGGGGGATTTTTCAGATTTAATGGGTTCACCACCAAGGAAAATCTTGGAAAAGAAAAATAAGCATTCAACTCACAAAACCTAATAATGCAAGCTAAAGTAGGATGCAAACGATGAAATTATGCAATAGGGAGTTAGGGTGTATGTACCTGGAGAGTTTGGAGATGTGACGAGGGTTCTAAAAATGCAAAAATGATGTCAATAAATGATATGGAGGACTAAGATGCCCTTACTGTTGTCTTAATCCTGCTGTTGATTTTCGGGGGAGATGCAAAATCTTCAAATGTTGAAATAGGATATGAAAGAATCTCTATAAAATACCCCTCGGAGGAATAAGACACCCTTACTGTTGTCTTAGTCCCATTTGGATTTTTTGAAATCTCTAAATGTGATCCCAAGCTTTAAGGTCTACACTTGCTTCTCCTCAGATCTGAGGTCCTGAAGCTTCCAGATCTGACCTGTAGGTGAGTTTCCATGAAGATGACAACTTTGACAATGCAAGTTTGTAGCTTTGACAAATTTTCACTTAAAAGGATCTTCAAGTCTTCAACTTAGATCTACAAATACAAACACACAAGGAGAGGAAAAACATGTTTATTGTTAGTAAATGGGGGGTTTTCATTGGTCAAACCCCTTGTAGGTAATTAAGCCAAATGATGAAATGAATGAAATGAAGCATGGCATATGAAATATATAAATGATATCACCTTGTATGATGTCTTGTGAAGCAAATTTGTAATCTACCATGTAGTGGCCATGAAGAATGTAGATCTTGGATCCTTGGATATGATGTGAACAATGGTTGCAAATAGATCTTCAATGCTACATCCATAATCTTGGCTCAACAACATGAATGGATGCACTAAACCCTGGACATGATACTTGAATCTTGATGATGGCTCCAAATGCTTGATGAATTTCTCTTGAATGCATAAACTTTCCTTAGGAATGAATTATTGAATGCTTGTTATGAAAATGAGTGGAGGAACCTTGTATTTATACTTATTCATGCTTAATATACTGAAATTACACCACAACAAGCCGACATATAAATTCATTAAATAAAGGAGGCTAAATATCGCCAAAATTTGAAATTAAATCCTAAAAAATAAGTCAAGAAGGATTAAGACACCCTAGGTGGCGTCTTAGTCCCAAGGCTCAAATCTTGGGACATTGACTCCAAAAAGGGACCTTTTCAAGCACATTCAAAATCAGGGTCCCAAGACCCATGGAGGAAAAAGATGCCCTAGGTGGTGTTTTAGTCCTAGTTCACAAATCAAGGACACACAGACAAAATCATTAAATGATCATTTAACTTTTGATGTTTGTTAGGATTAGCCATAAAAAGATATAATTCATAGGGCTTTTGGATGCAAAATAGGACCAATTAAGACATAAATATAGATAAATAAAGCAAGGCGGGCCCAAACAAGTGTGAAAATGCAAGGGTATGCATTTTACTACACTACATTTGGCCCCCACTTTAGTGGGATGATGTACTTGCTTCAAACTCACACTAAAGTATCCAACCACACAATCAAGAGGGGTTCAAATGTATGAATTCTAGTAAGATAGGATGACAATGATCAAGAGGTATGATCAAGACCCCAAGGTTGAGATCCTATGAAAAACCAACATATAGGCACAAAGGAACACACATGTGGATGATATATGAAGCCATAACCAGATTGCCAACATACACCATCAAAGATAGAAAAAGGGAAAAAAACAAAAAAGGAAAAAGAAAAATGTTATGTATCAAGCTTCGACTAGTTGTCCAACAAGCTATGGACCAGGTCTAGTCTGCTTGTCCAAAAGGTTTACAAGTGGAATGCGATGTCCACTATGTAAACAAAATGCATGCTCACAAGGGCTAGTGGAAGCTAGGTGTCCACTAGGTGAGCACCAAATGGTCCATATCAAAGTCATACCCCCATGAGTATGATAAGGACAAAAAGAAAAATGCACGCTCACAAGGGCTAGTGAATCTAGTTGTTCACTAGGTGAGCCCCAAATGTTCCACATCAAAGTCATACCCCCATGAGTATGATAAGGACAAAAAGAAAAATGCTCACTTACAAGGGCTAGTGAAGCTAGTTTTTCACTAGGTGAGCCCTAGGGGACCATATAAAAGCCATACCTCCATGACTTTAATAAGGTACAAAAATAAAATGCACGCTCACAAGGGCTAGTGAAGCTATTTGTTCACTAGGTGAGCCCCAGGGGACCATATCAAAGCCATACCTCCATGAATTTAGTAAGGTATAAAAAGGAAAATGCAATGCAATGAGAAAGAGGGATGTTCAAAGGGATTTTTCTTAGTTCATGCGAGATCTTGGGGGACATTGTGCTTAACATCTCCAAGAGAGACCAATCAAAGAAATATCATGCTCTTGGAGGAAATCAGGCTCGATGACACCACCAAGAAAAAGATGCATCACAAGAAGAAAATCACACAAGGAACATGAAAACAAATGCAAATGAAATAATGCCAAAATAATGTCAATGTATGCCCCCACTTTAAAGGAATTGCTAACACCATGCTGTGAGCAATTACTTTAAAGTAGCCAAAAATGAAAAGGAAAAGAGGGTTACCCCAAAATTCATAACTCAGTACATCACATGTGAGCCAACTTAAGGCATGTCATCCACATCCCAAGCTTGCTCTTACATATACATGAAAGGTCGTCAACTAGCCAAAAGAGGCAACAACAAGTGACATACAAGGGTGAGCCAAATAGGATGAAAATAAGTATTAGTTAGAGGAACTAGGTGCTTCAACACAAGGAATAGCACCACACTCTTTGAGATGATGAATTTTGTTATTTAAAGCCTTACATTCATTAGTAGAATGACCATGAACTCTATGATATGCATAGAATGAATTCTTGTAGTAAAATTTCTTTCATGTTCTTGGAGGGAGAGAGATCAGGCGATCTTGGAGCAGTCTCATTAAGATACTCTCTTTATCAACAATATCAAGTGTTCTTTTATTTGTGCAAGATGTCATACACACACTAAATGACAAGGCTTTAGATGAAAGTGAAGATAAAGGTGGTAAACCTATATCTTTCTTGAAAGAGTATGGTATGTCAGTTTTCTTCGTGTGTTAATTTTTTCCATGTGTAGGAGGGAGATTGTATCCGATACTATAACAATCTTCCAAGTTAGATGAAGGGGGTTTATTCTTCTGAGAAGGATTAGCTTCTTCATGAGAACACAGATCCTTTTTAAAGTTATGTGTTGTTCCTTCATGAGGGATGGGAGTTATATAGCCCCCATCACCACTATGGGGTAATGTTGTAGAACTAATTTGAGCAAATGAAACACAAGGTTATTTTGGTTTAGATTATGAGATTTTGCATTCTCCTATAAAGGGACATGTAAAACCCCAATCATCATTAAAACTTGTATTTGAAAATAAATCATTGGTATATGACTTTTTGGATTTTGAGGATGATATTTTGGATTCTCTATTGAAAGGAGGTGTAAAATTTAATGACCCCCAATTATCATTAAAGAGGTTTCTTGTAGGTGAAGGATTAGCATCAACTTGTATAGGTTCAACTTTTTATCTTGGAATGAAAGTATTAGGGGGAGTTGGAAGTGTTGTGATCATATGATTCATAGCTTCATTCATCTACATCAATTGTGTATATCTTATTATTGTATTCAAATATTATTGTACGATGGATAGTAGAGGGGACTCCTTTCATAGAATGAATCCATGGTATCCCTAAGAGAAGATTGTATGGAAGGGGTCCTTGCATGATATGAATAGGGGTAGGAAACACTACAAGTCTGACCTCAATAGGTAATGTGACCATCCCTAGTGGTTTCCTATTAACATTGTCAAAGCCATGAATATGAATATTATTAAGTTGAATGAGCCTTTTGTCCATGATGATTTTGTTGAGGAGGTCAATGCTACAGACATTAATTTCAGCTCCATTGTCTATGAGAGTGCACCTAACTATAGTTTCATTAATGATCACCTTTATCATTAAGGCTTCATTCTTGTTCTGAGTCTCAAGTGAGGGGAATTCACGTTTTAGGAATGTGATTTCTGATTGTGTGACTTGTGTGTGATGAAAGGAGTATTTTGCATGATTCAATTTCATAGAAGCTTGGATCTCCTCCTACTTTATTTGTAACATTTCTTGAAATAGGAACTTGTATGTAGGTGATAGTTGAATAAGTTTCCATATGGATATATTAGCAAGGGTCTTCTTAAGGTCTTCAACTATATTAGAAAAAGGTGAACTAGGAGCACTAGGAAAAATATGTTGATGTGATAGTGATATTGCGGGAGCTATTTGTGGTCCCCTACATGTTTGAGAAATTGTGTTATATCTTAGTTGCTACAAAAAATTGTTAGATTGCATCATAGATTGCAAGAAATCTCTTAGTTTCTTATGCGATTCACTGATGGGAGATGATTGAGGAAGCTCACTAATTAAAGGAGATCCAATTTGTATCATCATAACCTCAACAATCTTTTCTTTATTTGCATGATATCTTAGTGAAGAAGAGTTTAATGTCACTTCACCTAAGGAAGCCTCATTACAAGTGTTAATGTTCAAATTTTCTTGCACCATGATATCCTCCCTAGGAGGAGAGTTTTTAGGAGAACTATAAAGTAAATGTTCATGACATTCAAAGGTTGGTTCTTCTAAAACGACTTTATCATAGGTAGGGGAACGATCAATGTTTGAATTGTCTTGTCATAAACGACATTGTTGTCTTGTTCAAGAATGTTTTCTCTAGGGGAAGAGAGGAAATCAAGATTCCCATGACTTTCATCGATTAGATCTTCTAACATCAAAGTATCATTTTCACAACAAGGAGATACACTAGGAGAAGAAAAAATGTGATTGTCATGATCATTTATGGTTGTTTCTTCTTGTTCATCAATGTCTTGTTCACTAAGAGAGGTAGGAGGAGAGAAACAATTAGGACTCCCAAAACTCTCATTGATTGGTTCTTCTAACATCAAAATATCTTCTTCACAAATAGGAGAGATATTAGGAGAAGAATGAATATGATCATTAGGATTGTCCAAGGTTGTATTCTCTTTCACTAAAACACTCTCATAGGGAGGGGATATGAAGTTTTTCTTAACATTCCTAGAAAGGTAAGGTACTAGCATTGTTTGACCAAAAATGAAAAGAACTTTTAACCATCTCATGCAATGCTTTAATAATGTAAAAAATGTGTATCCAAATATGCAAAACAATTTTATTCAATGAATGCAAAACTTGAAGAATACAAAAAATGTATATCCAAGAATGAAAAGCACTTTTATCAAACTTATGCAAAGTTTTATAAATGTAAACATTGTATATGCAAAAGTGAAAAGCACTTTTATCCATATTATGAAAAGTTTTAGAAATGTGAGCATTTTCAGATCTAATGATGCTTGTAATTGAAATGATTTAAAAAATGAGAGCCCTAAATTAATGTTTTTGACCTAGATGCATAAAATAGATGTTCCCAAAACTTTCTAGACTTATAGTATATGTTAGCAGGAGGCTTAGGAAGCATAAAAAAGTAGATTTAAACCCTAAAAAATTGTAGCTTCAGACTAAAAAAAGACTAAGACACCAACAAGGGCATCTTGGTCCTACTAAAAGAATTTGAAGGTTCTAGAAACTGGAACAGAATGCAATCAACTTAGACGGGATTCTGAGGTAAAAAACCGGAGAGGGACTAAGACACTAGCAAGGGAATTTTTGTCCCAGTGGAGGATTTTATCAGAAAACAACAAATTTTGAGTTGTTAATAGTGTTCCCAAATTTTCTACCTAGTGACCTGATGTTAAAAAAAATTGTGCAAATGAAGGCTAGAAAAAGTAACTAGTGACAAGAAATTGGATGCAAAGTTGAATGCAATTTTTTCAATTTTGAATGTAATAACAATGCTCCTAAATACAATTAGGATGATTGATAATGCAATTTTTAGTTTTTGAATGAGATAAATGATGCAAGCAAGCAAAAATGTAACCTATATGCACTTTCAATAATGCAAATATAAGAAACCCTCAATGCAATTTTCACTAAGTATGAAAAACCCTAGATGCAATTTCACTAATGCAATATGTAATGCAAGAATTAATGCAATCTAGATCTAGGAATGCAATGGACTCCAAATCAGAAAATGAATGCTCAAAACGTCAGGTTCACCAAAATGTTTCGTAGGTGAAAAGGAGGGTACAATAATGGTACCACTTGTTACCAAAATTTCACCTACAACTCAAATTGGTAGAGCTAAAACAGTTTTATTATATTAACGGTGAAGAGTACTCTAACATATTTCTTCCATGCTTAACCATTGCATATCAAAGTTCAAAAGAGAGAATTTAGTTTTCATTGCGCAATGTTTTGCAACATAAAGGAAGTTACATAAATTATAAGATGTTGCTTTCATTCATTTTGCAAAATATATATACACAAGACTGCATAAGTGTTACTTTTCTATTCATTGGAAAGAAAGGAGTAATCAAATGTCCCACACAAGCTATGGGAGTAGCTGAATTAAAGATAGATAAAACTACACTATACATTTGAAGATGAAAGTAATAAAGGGGGCATATAAGAAAAAACATATCCATCATTGCTTGTTGAAGTTTTGTGTTGATCTTCGTTGTTGCTTGCTCCTGCTCACTCTTGGTCTTCAAATGAACCTGCATCATGATAGAAGAGTTGTTAGAGCTTTGAATATGAATCTCATTATGTGCCCTATCAATAGAAATATAGCATATGCCTATGGTGCTTTAAGTCAGTTGAGAAAGTATAAGATATATATGCAAGAGAGCCTAAAAAATAAAACATTACAAGAGTATTGAGCTTCATTATTTTTTATCTAACATGTTTTTTCATTGTGTAGGTATAGGTGAAATATTGTTGTTGATTCACTTTTGAAGACATCATAGCATGTGGTGAAAAAATGGGCTCCCACAAGGGTTGAGCCCAACATGTTTCCCCTAAGTTTCAAAAGGGGAATGAGATAGGAATGTGCATTCAAAATGATCAAATAGAAACATTTTCAGCTAAAGGAGTAATCCACAAGTGGCTGTAAGAATCATTGGCACATTTATCATTCATGAAAATTAATTCAAAAGTGCAATGAGGAAGCCCTCTTTTGAAGCGAAAATCATAAATGAAAAATGAATTATTTGAATGCTTAAGAAATATGCAGAACATAATAAAAAATGCATTATTTCTCATTAATGGAGTTCTGTTTGCAAGCAAGATTTCATGCTATCATTGTTTGTTGTCATAGTGCTGTTATCATATCTTATTGCTTCCATGCATCATACTTATTTTGCTATCTATGACGTTTAGAGTATATTCCTTAAAGGTACAACTATCAAGAAGAAAAAGTAATGAAAAATAGTGCTTATATAAAAGGGGCAGTAAGGAATGTATTATTCATGGAATGCTAATTTGAAATAGTCATTATGTGCATAGATTTCAAGATACATCACACAGGCCGTCATCAATGGTAAGAAAACAACTATGTTCTTTTCAAGGTTAGGAGGAGTAAAAGAGCATTGAGAGAATGAGCACACAACAATGAAGTAGAATGGATAAAATCATAACACAAAGACAAGCACTCATCTTCAACTATCTGTGCAATGTATGGAGAGCATCATAAATTTGTATGCAAAATTTGAAGGAAAGCATGAATTTTGCTTAATAGACAACATCATCATTGAGGCAAGAATGTAGAGTGAACTACAACCTACATTGTTGGAATCCTCATAATACCTGTAGGTGCCTCTTGTGCTTTCTAAATGCAAACTGTAGATAGGGAAATAATCAATCAGGTCTAATGTTGAAACAATAAATTAACTAATTCCTATCAAGCACAATAGAGTACGAAACAAACACGAAAATCATAATAATAAGCACAAATGCAAACTGATCTCCACGCTAAACTCGATTTATCTCCATTTCTCTTCTCCACCTGCACAAGGATGCAAGATTTTGAAGGGTTGACAATAGAGGAGGAATGTTGGTTGCTCAATTCTGTAGCATAACGACCTGATGAAGATGATAGATTGGAGATGGATGGAAGATAGAAGAATGATTTTGACAGCATAAGGATGTTTGAAGAATGTGATCCAAATGGCTTGTGAAAGGTTTGATTTATAGATTTTCGATGTGGACAGAGATAAGATTTGATAAGATTGATAAGGATTTGATTTTTGACAAAAGAGGAAATACAATGAGATGAGATAAGATTTTCGAAAGATAGAAAGATTTTGATTTATTGTTTTAAAGGAATTAAAACAAGATAAGATAAGATGTGAAAAGATAGAAAGATTTTGATTCTCTTTCAAAGGAAATAAATCCTGAAAAAGATGAGAAGGGTAATTAATGAATTATCTAATTAAATTAAATTAATTAGATGCACATGAGTTTCAATTTTGGAAAGAAAGCGAGAAGACATTTTAAAGATTTTATTAATTAAATAAATTTTGGATTTATTTAATTAACGTTGAATTTATGATTTCATTAATTAAATAATATAAATTATTTAATTAACATTAGAGGAATGGATAGATTATGAATGAATTAATTAAATAATATAAATTATTTAATTAACATTAGAGAAATGGACGGAAATGATTTAATTAATTAAATAATATAAATTATTTAATTAACATTAGAGGAATGGATGGAAATTATTTAATTAACATTAGAGGAATGGATGAATTATGAATAGGAAGGGAATAAATGAAATCAGTCAAATAAATAAGATTTATTTAACTAATTAGATGATGACATGGGTACCTTGTGGCAAAACATGATACAAGGTGTCTAAATGATGCAATGTTGTGACAAGGTATCGTAAGAGGAGAATTTTTTGATGTCTACACAAACATTTTGAAATAAGCATACATTATAATGAGTGGACTATTGACACTATACCCATTATGGCATATGTGATTCATCTGTATGTAAGTTTGCAAGTGCTTGGATGGTGACATAAGTTAAAAAAAAGAGCCTATGCTAAGCAAGCAAATAATAGAGTGGACTAGGTGTGCATGCATTGGAAAACCATGGCTACCCCAACATAAGCAAAGGTGCCTATTGTATCATCTGAGGGTTGAATATGATAAAATATACAAAAATAAATGCATATGCTTTGTGAGAAGGGTTTGGAAGGTAGAGAATTACAAACCCTCAAGTTTTGGAAACCCAAATAAAGAGAAAGGAGCTATAGTGCAAAGTGAGGATGCGACCTTCCATGGAGAAATTGTGCAATTCTTCAGTTTCTTTCCATGAGAGCTTCAAGCATAAATTCATACAAGAGGGTTTCATTTGTGTTTTTGTTGAAGGAAAGATTTTATGCCTGTGAGAACAAAATGATGCCTTAACAAATAAATCAAGACCATCATCATTTATAGAAAGATAAAAATACTCAGAATACACAATATTTTCAAAGGGAGGGTTTCCAAAGTGCAAATCTAGAATGGAAGAGAGTTTATTTTCTTCCAAACGAAAAAAAATGGTAAACCTGCATTTGCAATGTAGGTCACAAGTTTCAAAAACCATATTTGTGCTTACAATAGAAAAGAGTATAATGATAAGATTTCATTGTCTTATCCGTAGCCTGGAGGGTTTGTTTGTTCTTGAAGCTGGCCAAAGCCATCAAAGGTTCTGCATAAGTGTTTGCAAAATACAAGAATAATGACACCCTCAAGCTTGTACAAATTTTTGAGAAGCACCTAGAAATTCATTTTCTACGTAATAGAAGCAAAATAAAGGCCACAACCATGGGATGTAGAGAGCTCTTATAAAACAATGGAGATAATAAAATAAAATGTAAAGAGCTTTACATTTTTGCAGAGATAATGGAACCTTTAGAGTCATCTATACCCAGATATAGAAACACGAGTCGCAGCTATAGATTATAGAAGAGCTTCAAAAAATGAAAAAGCATGGAAAAAATAAAATGTTCATTCACTTTGTAGCCTTTTGAGTTCAAATCAAGCATGATATCAATAGGAAATAAGAGGGAAATGCAAGGTTCAAGACTTACCAAGTTGTTATAAGAAGAATACATTCAAATTCCCTCGGTAACAAGCTTCAAAATTTCTTCCATGGTGGCCTCAAAGTAGAAAAATATGTCAATAGAGGAAAACAAAGAGAGGTGCATCAGAAGAATGGTGGTGGCTATGGCTGAAAGGCCAAGAAATGCTTTGAAATGGAGGTTAATGTTCAGTATTGTAACAAAAAAGACTTACCTATGTATTCTTTTGTGAAGATCTTCATGGAAATCTCTAAGAAGCAATGAGAAGTTAAATATTTTGAGCTCAAACCCTAAGTTCATGGTAGCGGCTAGGTAGAGCCAAGTTTTCCAAAAAATTGAGTGCAAAAATGAATGAGAGAAATTAGGGCTCGAGTGATTTTGTTCTAGGGTTTCCCCATTTTCCCTAAGTTGACTTGTGATTTATGTTACATTGATTTAAAATTAAAATGCCTTGACTAATGCTTCAACCCTTCATTCCTAGGTTGAGCTTCATGCCTTAGGTTTTTCTTTTGATTTTTAGAGAAAATCATATGGTCATATGCTTTCTTTTGATGATTTTTAGAGAAAATAAAAATACCTAAAGTGGAATATTATACATTTTGCAAAAATTGAGTCTAAACTATGTCTATGCCTTCTATTGATTTTTTGTGAAGTTGTCAAAAATCAAAATCTGAGTTCCTCTTTCTTTTACGAAATGTGAAACTATAAAAATTGTTAAATAATATTAAGGCAATATTTATATAAATTGTCTTACTACTTGTTATTTTGAATGCAGTAAAATAAGAGAAATGAATTGAGTTCTCTTAGAAACTTTATCATTTAAGTTTGAGTCTTTTTGTGCAAAATGGAAAAAATAGACAAATTGAAGTTTCTATTTCAGTTTTCAGTTAGTTTAGGCTTGATTTTTGAGTCCATTCTAGGTCGACCCTCTTGGGATAGAAAATTTCCACATTTGTCATTCAGTTTGGAGGTAGTTTGGGCAATATTTTTGAGGCTTTTCTTTTGAGCTCGAAAATGGCTTTGAATTTACTATTTTGAGGAGCAGTTAACTCAGATTTTTCCCATTCACTCTTGGAGGCACTTTGGAGAGATATATTGGAGAAAAACTTAGTATTTTTGGTTTAGATTTGCTTCTTTCTCTCTTGAATACTTGTAGAGAGCTTTGTAAGCCATTTTTTATACTCAAATTTGATATTCTCATACTCCTTTTAGTTCAATAAAAGCAATAGAGCATTCCTATCTCATATTTTTGTCTCATTTTTGTATTTAGTGGTTTGATGTTAAAATTGTGATTCAACTTTCTAATCCTTTTGCATGCCCCATTATTGCAAGTGTGTGTGCAAAATTTTCATTGCGATACAAGTTGCATGTTGTGTTTAGTTTTAAACCTTTATGAAAATTACTTATGTGTTGCATTGTTCCATCTAAGATTGTGAGAGTTAAGTTTTGAGAGTTGATTGTGAGTGGAGTTTAGTGGATAAATTTTAAAGTTCTAGTGCATTACCCATTAGATGTTAGGATTTTCATTTCCAAGGTTATCCTTCTATCTATTTTCTTGGAGAAGTATTTAGATTATGTGATCTACTAGGGGAACCAACCCTCTCTAGATATTCTTTCTCATTATAAGTTACCCACAACTTGAGAATGTTTCCATGTTTCAACAAGATTGTTGAGTAAATCTTAGCTAGGGTGCAATCCTGATTGATAACACCACTATTCTCCCACAAACACTCAATAATATCCTAAGAGTCCTAATTGGATTGACTATCAACCTCACAAGGTGAGTCAATTCACAACAAGGAAGACCTAGGAGAGGGATTTTTCAGCTTTAAGGGGTTCACCACCAAACAAAAGCTTCGAAAAGACAAATAAGCATTCAAATCACAAAACCTAATAATGCAAGCTAAATGTAGGATGAAAATGATGAAATTATGCAATAGGGAGTTAGGATGTATGTACTTGGAGAGTCTAGAGATGTGATGAGGGTTCTAGAAATGAAAAAATGATATCAAAAGGTACTATGGAGGACTAAGACACCCTTATTGTTATCTTAGTCTCGCTGCTGATTTTCGGGGGAGATGTGGAATTTTTGAATGTCGAAGCAAGATCCAAATGAATCTATGTAAAATACCCCTTGGAGGACTAAGATGCCCTTACTATTTTCTTAGTCCCATTTAGATTTTTTGAAATCTTTGAATGTGATTTTGAGCTTTAAGTTCTGCACTTACTTCTTCTTAGATCCGAGGTCCTGAAACTTCCAAATCTGACTTGTAGGTGAGTTTCCATGAAGATGATAACTTTGGCAATGCAACTTTGACAATTTTTCACTTTAAAGGATCTTCAAGTCTTCAACTTAGATCTACAAATAAAAACACACAAGAGAGGAAAAACATGTTGATTGTTAGTAAATGGGGGGTTTGCCTTGGTCAAACCCCTTGTAGGTAATTAAACCAAATGAATGAAATGAAGCATGAAATATGAAATATATAAATGATATCACTTTCTATGATGTCTTGTGAAGCAAATCTGCAATCTACCATGTAGTGGCCATGAAGAATGTAGATCTTGGATCCTTAGATATGATGTGAAAAATGGTTGCAAATAGATCTTCATTGCTACATCCACAATCTTGGCTCAACAACATGAATGGATGCACTAAACCCTGGACATGATGCTTGAATCTTGATGATGGCTCCAAATGCTTGATGAATCTCTCTTGAATCCATAAACTTCCCCTAGGAATGAATACTTGAATGCTTGTTATGAAAATGAGTGGTGGAACCTTGTATTTATATTTATTCATGCTTAATATCCCGAAATTACACCACAACAAGCTGACATATAAATTCATTAAATAAAGGAGGCTAAATCTTGTCAGAATTTGGAATTAAATCCTAAAAATAAGTGGAGGACTAAGATTCCCTAGGTGGAATCTTAGTCCTAAGGCTCAAATTTTGGGTCATAGACTCCAAAAAGGGACTTTTTCAGGTACATTCAAAATCAGGGTCCCAAGACCCATGGAAGACAAATACGTCCTAGGTGGTGTTTTAGTCCCAATCCAAAAATTATGGAAACACAAATAGAATCATTAAATGATCATTTACCTTTTGATATTTTTTGGGATTATCAATAAAAAAATATAATTCATAGGGCTTGTGGATGCAAAATAGGACCAATTAAGACATAAATAGGGATAAATAAATCGAGGCGGGCCCAAACCAGTGTGAAAATGCAAAGGGTATGCATTTTACTATACAACAATACTTATAGCCAGTACTTGCATTTACCAAATAATCATCAGTATTCGATTTGGAACAAGAGTATTTTAACCCTGAATCCTTGGCATAAATTTATTTAAAAGGAACAAGGAAAATTGAACACAACATTATATAGGCTTAGCTATCCTTAAACTTGTGGTGATAGGAAAGCATTATCTAAATGATGACTCTTATTTGGTTCCCAATAATTAGGGCTAAGTATTTAATGGTAAACCACCATAAAAAGAACCTGATCCTAAATAGACCATGAAGACACACCCAACGAATTAGAGATATGGTTGTGCAAGTTTGATTATCAACATAAGAAATTCTGGGTTGAATGTAATTTTCTAGATACCAACTGTTTCACCATAAGCATCTTAATACATGCAAATAATGAAAAGAACATCAGAAAATCAATGAATAGGAATAAAAATCTTTAACACCACACAACAAGGAAAAATAATTCAAATACCAAGGACATTTGAAACAGTTTCAAAAAAACTTCATAGTACAGATTAAAACAAGGAGCATAAAATAAGTGTAGATATGATTAATAGTGTTTGATCAGGTAACATGTTTAACTGCCATGCCAGATTGGGAAAGGATTAAATGAAAATTTGATGTGTGTGTGTTTTCCTTTCAACATTTGAACCTACTAATAGTAAATCAAGTGCATTGTCTTAAACTATGTGAATGTATATTTGTAACTAAATTTATTACCCTTAAAAGCACATATTGATTTGATGGTGTTTACTATTGTCTACATTCCATAACCAGCTTGGTATCTAACTTAGCTATGAGTTGGAATGTCAAAGTTCGTGTAAGACATACCTGTTCATCTATGTCAGGAAGCAGAAAGAATGAATTCCACAATTGGCTTATCAGATGTACAACAAATTGCATGTTTATCATAGGATGATCTAATGCATTTGCACATGGCATTAAATGCCACAGTTCACATTCTCCTACTCTAAACAATTGCTTTCCTTTTTCCTTTGCATTTTTAGCTTGCGCAACTAACCTCTATTTCTTCTTTTGGAATCTTCATAGTTTTCATAGTAGAAGGAATTAAATCTTCATTTTTAACTTCATTGGCAGTCTCCTAATCTTTAGCCTCAAGGAGAGAAGTCTATAGTGAAGTCTACATTTTGGTGTTCCTTTTCTTATCCACGAGTAAATATTTCCTCCTTTTTGCATACCACCTCATGCCAATATTCCATGGACCCCCCACAAAGGTTTTATAGTTTCTTGATTTCTCTCTCCATATTTCTTTCTTGACAAGTTTTTGAGAATCTTCCTGATGCACGACTCGTTGCTAGTTGCATTAAAGCCATTGAAAACCTTGTTGTATTTTTTCTTCCAACTTTTCTCACCACTTCATAATCAACATGCTCATGCCCTTCCATTGTAAGAGAATCATAGTTCCCATGATCTTTGGGGTGAGTAACATTTTCAAATGTTAACAATTGCTAGGAATGAGTAAGATGAAGAATAAAATATTTTTCTCCTGTTCAAAATTCCACCACCTTCAAAGTTGTTAAAAAGCATTAAATAATCTTTCCAAAAAGTAGTAATCATAAAGCATAATCATTAGTCAACTATAAAATTAAAATAGACACAAAGCATACAATCACAAAACACACTTGGCCAAACTATATACAAAATGTGAAACATATGAACCTATGTGGTGTGTGCAAGATTCTATCATACTCACTGATGTCAATCAACTAAGCACCACTACCTCGACCATGTTATCAAATTCAACATATACTTTCCAACTCTTCCACTTAAATTTTTATCAATAGCATTATCCCATAATCCATAATCAAAGCATACAAAAATTAATTTCATAATGATAACTATTCAAATTTGATTCCTATGCATCCAGATTTACCATCAATTTCAATTTCAATTTTTATTTCAATTTAAATTTCAAGCATTAAAGATAACTACTATTTGAAATCACATTTATCCACAATCATAACATGTCCCATCAATATTATGGAGAGGAGCAGGAAGAGGAGAGGAAGGGGAAATTTGAATTCTGGAGATGATGCAGGTGGAGGAGATGATTTAGAGGATGCAGATGGATCACTGGTGGGAGGAAACTTGTGGCTAGACAGGTTGTTGATTTTGTACTGTTGGGTTGTGACGGCTTCATGCTAGTTGTTTTCTTCTTCCCATCAGGTGGAGGTGGTGTTGAGCAAGCTGTTGTCATCCAAATGGGAGGCGATAATTTTTCTTCTTCATTGAGATGGGGTGGAGGCTACTGTTGATCCTCTTGTCTCTGATTGCTTTTTGTCTTGCCCTTCACATTTCTTCTTGAGGGTTCTGGTTGTGGCCTTTGTGGGGAGCGCTTGTTTTTACTTGCAACTGGTGAGTGTGTGCTTTGGGTTTTCTAAGGAGGTTTGGTTGGAGGATGGGATTATTTCTAGTCCTATTGGGTGTAATGGGAAGGCTTGGGTGCTCTCTTTGCTAGAATATTCTCTTTCTGGTTTCTTCTTGGTTTTCCTCAGCCCCTCTCCGTTGTCTATTTGGTGGTGCTTTTTTAGTGGCTCTTTTCTTGGGTGTTTTGTGCTTGCTACTAGTTTCCCTCTTGTGGTTTGGTGGGGCTTCCCATTGGTTGGTTTTATGGAGTTCTGGCCTATATTTGGCTCTAATCAACATGTTGGGGTTGCTTGGGTGTTTTATGGTTTGGCCTTCTCTCTATTTCCTTCTTGTATGGGTTGTTCCCTTTTCCCTCTTGGGTCCTGTTTGCTTTTTCTCTCTTTGGGCTTGGGTCTTTTGAGTATCTACTTTTTTGTTTCTTTGTCTGTGATATTTCTAGATTGTGTTCTCTTGGTTGGATGTTTTTGTAGCATATTTCCTAGATCCCAAATGTTGTTTCGCTTTGTTATTATTTATTGGTTAATGGTTGGGTTATTTTTCAAGCTTTTATTAAAAAACCAGATGAGTTTCAGCCTAAAAGTTGTTATGGTGGTTTTGTGGCCATTATTCGATCTTCTTCTCTTGGTCAACAATATGGTCTTAGTGCTACACTTATTGAAGGATTCTACAATTTCTTGTTTGGATACTATGTTGGTTTTCTTCACAAATCCTATGGAGGTGGATTCCTTTCCTTTTCAGGTGGAGATGGGAGGTGATGGTTTTCAATTTCCTCAGTTGCTTATCCTATTGAGGTGGATGCTTCTCCTATGGAGGTGGAGGTTGAGGGGGCTAGAGATATTAGTTGGTGGTGGATTAGTTGGTCATGAAATCCTCTTGATTAGAGGGGAGCTCTCTCCTTTAGAGGTGGAGAATGAGTTGGTTTTCTAGTATCGGGTGAGTTTGTGTTGCAGGGAAGCTGATTTCTTGTAGTTTTCTTCTGGGTATCCCAAAGCCCCTATTGAGGTGGGGTATGGGGATTTTTTGGTCTTGTTGAGAAATAGGGTCTGGTTTGTGTTTAACACCATTTTTTTCTCTATTTTTCTGGGATCTAAAATGTATATTCTGAGCATTTGGTTTGCTGACACCTGATTGATTCAAGTGATGTTATCTATTTATCTAGGATCAAAAATGGATGTTCTAAGGAGTTGGTTTGCTGATGCCTGGCTAATTTAGGCAGAGCTCAAGTTTATCGATGGTTCAATGATGTTGTTACTAAGTAGTTGGTTGGCTGCAACTTGGCTGCTTTGTTGCCTGACTATTTTAGGCAACTGTCTATTAGTGTCCTTGGGTTCTTGGTCCCTCTGTTGATTTTTTGGGTTTAAGATCCCTTTGG
Organism: Sequoia sempervirens; assembly: GCA_007258455.2. Lineage (NCBI taxonomy): Eukaryota > Viridiplantae > Streptophyta > Pinopsida > Cupressales > Cupressaceae > Sequoia > Sequoia sempervirens. Next base: position 115,992,435 of record VDFB02000003.1, on the reverse strand, counting down.
TTCTTATTGTTTGCAACCTGAGTTTCCTTGTTGATCTTTGATGGCTACTATTGTTTGGCTGCCGATGATTTGCTAATTATTTTTTGTTAGCAACTTTCTTACTTTGGATTGGGTTGCGGATCCCATCAAAATTGTTTATACTAGGTTTTAGGGCCCCATCAGACCTATTTTTCCCATAATAAAAAATATATCCCATCAATATTCTTAATTAGTTCAATTTAAACCTAGCATAGGAGAAAAACTTAGATCTTCACTAACATGATGCTCAACTCAAACTTGCATAAGGATTAAACAATTCAACAAGATCATGGCCACAAAGGAGTTCAACCAATGAGTATTGTTAAGAGAATCCAATTCCTCGAACTAGAATTACATTATAATGTCACAAAATTGCACCTAGGGGTAATTCCACATTTTTGCATTTTTTCCTAGCATTTATGACACCTTAGAGCATTAATGACAAAAATACCATGAGTTAGAATTTCATGATTCTAACTCCATGCAGACTTGTGGCAAAGTAATAAAATCCTAATGACACATTTCCTTAAAATCTAGGCTCTAGACACCTGTGTAGCACAAGAACATCTGTGCGCATGCTAGTGTCTTGGCAGTTTTTCGAGTTTGAAATAGGGAATCTAGAATCCTGACTCTTTTGACACATGTCCTAGTAGTTGGGTTTCAGATGTAATGACTCTTTTCTTCCCTTACATGTGTTAAAAACCCCTTTCTTGCTCTCATTTGGGGTTGGAAGTCATTCATTCATGCTCTCTTACTACTTGCTCTAGTCTTGAGTTCTCTTCATCTTTGATAGCAACACTCTCACAAACAAAGCCATGCTACACTAAGGTCCCTCCAGTAGCAAAAAATCTTAGGAAATCACTCAATGGTGCGTCTATGTGCTCCAGAGAGAGTCTAGACTCATGGGTAACACACACACACACTCTCTCTCTTTCACTTTCCTTCCTTGTTCATTTACTATCTCGTGGTGCGGGTTCTAATCCTGAGCGAGTTTTTCTTTCTTGACATGCTTTGTCTACTTCATTTACACTCCTTTCAAAATTGGCTGTCTGTGAAGGTGGGAACACCAAAACAAGGGTCTAACTGAGGCAGGCCCCTATATAGCCCCAACCTTTTCCCCTTGTTCTTTTGTGTGTAGGTGCAAAATGGAGCTTGGAGTGAAGGGTTGAATGTCCAGTAAAAGGTAAGCTCTCTCCAAGTTCCCTTGTATTTATCACGATCTTTTGGATTTTTGTTCATTTATTTCACTCAATACATTCCAAACCTGAGCTTAGAAGTGGAGCCTGGTTCTATCCGCTTGAGCTCCCAAGCCCTCTATTGCTTAGGATGCCAGCGCGCCATGCCGGTGTCCTGAAATCATGTTGTTGTCTTTTGGATGAGAGCTCGCTCATCTAAGGAAGAAATCCCGAGGTTTCACTCTCTCAGAATTTGAAATAACCTTCTCTTAAACATAGCTTGAGGTATACTTTTTCTACATTTTCATTAACTTGCTTATGTTGAGGTGTATAAGGGTAGTTTGTTCCTTTGTGATCTCTTGAGAATAAAGGGACCCATGTGTAGTGAATCCCTCTTATATCAAATTTTGGTGAACCTGTTGTGAATGCATCAGATCTATTTTCACAATGTCATGTGCTTATGATAACCATTTTTTTGAAGAATATTTCGATATGTTGGAAGACACTCTAGATGACTCTTAGAAGTGCTTTCCCCTCTCTGCAAATATTTCGAACAAACTCTCATCTCGAAAGTCGAGGAGTCACTAAATGTGGTTGTGGTCTCTGTGGTTTCTCTGAGCCCTAAGAAACCCATCATTTGCATGACCTCGGCTGAACCATCCCCTAGGGAGAACTATTCTGTTTATGGGATTTCATGTCATAGTGATTCATTGGATTTATATTCAAGGTTCATGAAAGCTACATACTATACTTCCTATAATGTTGTTGGGCATACATACAATACAAGGAGAAATAAATAGAACTTGGATCAACAACCTTTCATTCCTACATCACAACCAACTCCAGTTCTTACTTCTTTACCACCTTCTCAACCAAGCCTTCCTCCAACACCTAAGCTTGTGATCAAGGCACCAGGTGATTACAATGTTGTCGAGCAAATTCGTGTTACTCCGACTAAGATCTCGCTTTGGGACTTACTTCAGACCACTCCAGTTTACCAAGAGATGTTGCAGGAAGCCTTGTAAAATATTTTCTTGCGTGCCTCTACTAGGCCTACACATGTTAATGCATTGTTAGCTCATATTTAAGCAGATTCGTTGAATATTACATTCCACCCGCAAGAACACCCACCTTTGGATGTGTAGAAGCAAGCGAATCTCTTGATGATTATAATTAATGTTAGTAACATCAGTATTGTGTGTACTCTCATTGACACTGGTTCAACTCTCAACGTTTGCGATATGGACCTATTGCCTAAAATTAAAATTAATTCATCTTCTTTAGCAACCTCTTCCTTGTATATTCGTGGGTTTGATAATTCTAGACGCCAAGCTCTAGGCACGATAATACCAAATTTGTAGCTAGGCCTCATTACTTTTCCTACCTTGGTTTATGTGATGCTTGGCCTGTTACTATACAATCTTCTCTTGGGGATACCTTGGATTCATGCTATGGGTGCTATGACTTCTACTTTACACCGTTCTTTGAAGTTTGTCACAAAAAATTGGGTGGTTATGGTTAAAGTAGATCTAGAGTTTGTTCACCTTTGTAAGCTAGCGACTATTGTTCGTTCTTCAGTTGTATCCACTCTCAAGAATTACATTCCATCCTTAATCGCTGATGCTATGCCATGTTCTTCATTGATACCCTCTATGTAAGTTGTTTCGAGAGCAAGTGTTGACAAAGATGAACCACCTAAAGCAGGAGATCCTAAGTCTCCTCCATCTTTCCCTTCATCTTCTCAATCAAATGATTTCCTTGGTGATGATTGGGGCTCCTTGGATTTCTTTGAGTTCTTCATCATGAAAAACAAGGCAAGCCCCTCTGGTATATAATTTCTAGGTGCTACTGACACAAAGGTGGATGACACTCCCACTCAGGAAGAGAAGTGTGATCATGTTTAGGAAACCACTCCTTCCTTTGCCCAAGAGAGTAATCCCACTCCTACAAAGGAGGTTAATGTTTGTGAACTTGGTAAAGAAGGTGGGAACACTCTCGTGGAGACATTCAACATTCATTGGTGGAATGAAACAATCTATGTTCAGCCACCACCTCTTGGAGTTCTACAAAATCATTATGGGTTTGGATATGAACTCACCTCTTGATATGGCTATGGGTAGAAAGGCCCAGGGAATATCAAACAAGGAATCCAAGTCCCTATCTATTTTAAGCCATGACAATGCTATCTAGGTTTGGGATGCTCTATTGAACAGTCTAAACAAAAGCCTGGGTGGAGTGTTAATATGATTTCAGCCTAGCCATTGAGCTTGGTTTACCCTGAGTTGATAGAAGAAAGGGGGTAGGCTGAGAAGGTCCCTTTGGATGTATTCTCTTCGGATGAAGCACTAGGGGAATTTCTAGGTGCCTATTCCCCATTGCCTCCTTATCACCACAAGAAACGATTCTCGTATCGTTTGCATAAACAAGCATACTTTGGAGAATCTATTTTGGGTGTTGACGAGGAAGACCCTCTATCTAATGTCAACGATGATGTTTTGATATACCATCCCAAAGACCATAGTTCTCTCCTTAAAGGAGATACTATTGAAGTTCCCATGGATCCTAAATCTTCATAAAAGGTAATCAAGATTAGGAAGTGTCTCTCTTCGGAGGAATCAGATGAACACTCCAATCTCTTTCATTCTCATTCTTATATCTTTTCTTGGATGCATGAGGATATGCCTGGTATTGATGAGTCTATAGTGGTTCATAATATTGTCCTATGTCCTAACGCCAAGCCAGTTAAGCAAAAAATCCAAAATATCAATCCTATGGTGGCATTGATGGTCAAGACTAAGATAGAGAAGCTTTTGAAAGCAAGCTTTATCCGTCCGATTTACTACTTCCCTTGGATTTCAAATATAGTCACTATTAGTAAGCCTGATGGCCATATTTATATTTGTATTGACTTTTGAGATCTTAATATGGCTTTTCTTAAAGATGATTTTCCGTTATCTAATATAGATATGATTGTGGACTCGATTGCAGGCCATGCATTGCTATCTTTTATGGATGGTTTCTTGGGTTACAATCAGATCCATATTAACCTAGATTATCAATACAAGACAACCTTCACTACCCCTTGGGGGAATTTTTGCTATGTGGTCATGCCCTTTGGTTTAAAAAATGTGGGAGTGACTTACCAACAGGCAATGGCCTTGATATTTCATGATTTTATTCATAAGATCTTAGAGGATTATGTTGATGACATCTTCGCGAAATCGATAACTCGTCAAGACCATGTGAAGAACCTTTGTCTTATCTTTGAAAGGCTTTGAATCTACAAGATGAGACTTCATCCCTATAAGTTCATCTTTGGCATGGATGCCGACAACCTTTTGGGGTTCATAGTCTCTCACTATGGAATTGAGGTTGACAAAAATAAAATTGATGCCATCATTAATATATCTCCACCTAGGAATATCACTGAGTTGCAAAGTCTACAAGGGAAGATTCTGGTGATTCATAGATTTAAATCTTAGTTGGCTAATCGTACCCACCCTTTCACTCGTTTATTGAAAAAGAACGTTCATTTCATATGGGATGAGGAGTGTCAGAAAGCCTTTGAGTCAATCAAAGATTATTTGGCCAATCCTCTCATATTGATACCAACTATGCAAGATAGGCCCTTCTAGCTTTACCTTGCTACATCACCATACGCTTTGGAAACTTTGTTGGCTCAATATGATAATGCAGGGAAAGAGAGAGTGGTCTACTATATCAGCTGTGTCCTAGTCAATTACGAAACTCATTATTCCTCCATGGAGAAGCAATGCCTCACTCTTGTATTCGCTACGTAGAAGTTGAGACACTACCTTCTCCATGCCGAAACACGCGTCATAGTAAAAAAAATATTTTGAAGCATTTGTTCTCTAGCATTGACCTTGCTGGGAGATTAGCGAAGTGGGTTATATTTCTTTTTGAGTTTGATATAAAGTTCATTATTCAGAACTTAATAAAGGGTCAAGTAGTTTCCGTTCAATTGGAAGATGCTCCCTCATCTCACTCCTTCCCTAGGTTGGATTTGTTCACTAATAAAAAATATTTTCACAATTAACTACGACCTTGATTGGAAAATGCATTTCGATGGATTGAGGTGTCAGACTAGTTCTTGAGTAAGTGTGGTCTTGATATCCCCCGAAGGTAAACCGGTCCCTCTATCCTTTTGACTAGACTTTCCTTACACCAATGACATTGCTGAGTATGAAGCCCTTATTGCTGGATTGCATGCCGTGATTACACTAAGAATCAAACATCTTTGTATACTAGGTGATTCTTAGCTTATTGTGAATCAAATTATGGGAACCTATAAAGCCAAACAAAATATGTTGTCCTGGTATCGAGACCTTGCTTTTTCCTTGCTCAAGCAGTTCCCCTCTTTCACAATAAACAGTGTCCCTAGGAGAGAAAATAAACATGGTGATGACGTGGCAAGCACTACTTCCTTGGTACCTTCAGAAGAGGATACAAAAGAATACCATTTAGTATTTTAGGTCCTACGAACCCCTGTAGTTTCCAATCAACCCAAATCTGAGTCCCTTGTGTGTTCTCACATAGACTCGTTAGGATGGTTCTGTAGTATCTACAGTTACTTAAAGACTAGGAAGTTTCTTGATGATGTGATGAAAAAATGATCACACTCATATACGAAAGCTTTCAACATGTTATGTCATCTTATCCGATGTTCTTTATTGAAAATATTATAACGACTTGCTCCTCAGGTGTCTCACTAAAGCAGAAATACCCCTTGCTCTTAAGAAAGCCCATTTAGGCTCCAAGGGTGGACATTTTGGTGGTAGATCCTTGGAAATAAGATTGATACACATGGGGTACTATTGGCAAACAATGGAATAGGATTCATTCAATTTTTTCAAGAAGTGCCTTCAATGTTAACATCACAACCGTCTTATTCACACACCAACTCAAGCGTTACAAAATCATACCTCTCCTTGGCCATTCAAAAAATGGGGGTTGGTTATCATTAGAAAAAAATATCACCTCCTTCATCCAAGGGACATACCTTTATTATTACTACTACATATTACTTCACAAAATGGGTCAAAGCTATCCCAGTTCAATCCACAAATGCTAAAGCTATCTATGGTTTTATCATGAACAACATTATTTATTGTTTTGGATTGCTTGCTACACTTGTTTCTGACAATGGTACACCATTCAAGAACAAGGAAGTAAAGTATTTCTTGGAGAAATTTCATATCCAACATAGGTTTTCTACATCATATTATCCACAATCCAATGGTCAAGCATAAGCGTCTAACAAAACTGTTGAACTCATTCTTCATAAAACAATTAATAAGCATGGTAAGGATTGGAATATTCAATTAGCGTACACTTTGTGGGCCTATTGCATGAGTGTTCGTACAAAAATGGGAACAATGCCTTACAACCTTGTGTATGGTGCCAAAGCTATCATGCCTTTGGAGTTGGAAATTCCATGCTTACGAGTTTCCCTTAAAGGGTTAATTGATGATGAAACTTACTGAGTTAATTGCTTGCATCAGATGGAGATGCTTGACAAGTGTCATTTTTAGGCTCTTGATCATCTTAAATCTTATGAATGGTCATTATCAAGACAATATAATCAGAGTGTACTTCCTAGGACCTTTAAACTAGGAGACTTGGTTCTCTATGAAAACCAGCGAAATATAAATGTGTCGCCTGATTAGAGGGGGAAGTTTAGTCCTAATTGGTTAGGCCCTAACATTGTGATCTCTGTGTATGGTTCAAGTGGGCCTATGGATTATCATCTATGGATAGGACACCTCTAAAAGAGCCTGTTAATGCAATGCATCTTTGTCGGTACTATGTGTAGTGTTCTATGTGTCATTCATGTGGTGTTCTCTCTATGAAAGGGTAGTATCACTAAATATATTGACATTATTAATTAACACATTATGCATTTTTTTTGTGCTATGATATGGCCACATGTGTGTGTGTGTGACATACATACGTGTGTTTCGCTACACTATGTGTCCATGAATCTCATTACATCCTTTAAGGAAATAAGATCATCATTGTTTTTAATTCACATACAACAATGTGTGTTTATTAAATCATGTTAGCATCTAAGGTAAGATTACATCCATACAAGCATATAACATCCATAGCATAAACATACATGAAAATGAAAATCATACAGATAAACAAAGCTATGATATCAAAACTGATATGTCCATATATATACACATGTATGTATAAAATATCATGTACATGTATTGGGCCACTACTATAAAAAATGAGTGGTTGTTGAATATATGTCTATACAAAATATCTACAAGTATGTATGTATGTGTATATATCTTGCTACAAAAATTATGTACAAAATGATGAGTCCCTATCATTGTGGCACATGGCTCCCAGAGCCCTCCGACTCTAGCTGTTGCTCCGGTATTCTCGGGAGAGGCTGTACAGTGGTCATGGAGTGGGATCAGTGTGAGCGCGATATGGATAGAGCTACCAAGATCCCCTTGATATCTTCCTGTAAGGAGGCTATAGTCATCTCCACTTGCCTATGCTCATCCCACAAACATTGAACCTCTACTGGTGTCACATCTATCGGCTGCCCACCAAGGTCATTGAGATGGCTCTAGAGGGAATCACATTCCTGCTCAGTGGCGTTGGCCCTCCTCACTGCCACATCTCGCTCATCGAGCGCCATCCGCAGCTCACCCAACAAATGGTCATGTTGTCCCCAAATAGTCATCAACTTCATAGTTAGTTGCACGATCTCCATGCCATGTTCCTCGTAGGTAGTCCTTAGGCATGATACCGACTCAAAAGTGGGGGCATGTCGTCTCGCAAATACCGGCCTAAAAGCCTCAAGAACAGTCCCTCAGATCAACACATTAGGGGCTACCTCCAAAATACACTGAGCCATCAGGCCAGTCCATCCCTGTGCGTCCTCTGCAACCATAGAGAAAGAGAAATCAGTATCACATGGCATGTATATATATTGTAAATAGAAAAATCAAAAGCATGGAAACATAAATAATGTACTATGTATACTTGGATCCCCTAGCTGCCATGTAGGATCAGGGTGAGGGTTGGTGTTGGGGCCTACATCGCTATCATCAGTGGTCACTCTTGGTGATGCTAAGGTCGTTGCCACTGGAACAGTAGGATCTGGTTGTGCTGAAGAGACAGGGGTAGCCATAGGGGGGTTCGATCTCCTCCATCGCCTCAGTCTTGTAAGGGTTGCCTCTTCCTCTTGTGCCCTCTCCTCCTCCCCGCTAGCCTGCTAGCACCCTCTCCATTTGTCCTATGGAGGATGGGGAGGAAAATACTCTTGTGGACTAGGGTCCCCTCTTAGGGCACCCTCACTGAGCACAGGAGCAAGACAATGCCTCTCCCACCACCGTGCAAAATCACTAGCTACCCTGACATTATCCACCGCTACTATGGGTGACAAATCCTGATTGGGCTCATCATCATTAGAGGGGACTACATCAGTAATGGTGGGGCGAGGGTGATCCCTGTGTAGACACTTAAAAATGACCTAGGCCTGCAAGGTCTATTTTTACCACTTTCGTCCTAGCATAATTATGACATTTAATTATGTCCTTGGTCCGCATTCGACTATTGATTAAATAATTCATAATTATTTAATTAATTCATGTCCTTTTATTCTTCATGATTATTAAATAAATAAATCTTATTTATTTATTAAATACGTCATTAATTGTCTAAGTCTTCCCCTAATTAAATAAATTGCTTAATTTATTTAATTACCTTTATTTATTTATTTCTTCTTGATTATTAAATAAATGAATTTCATTTATCTATTTAATATGTCACTAATCCTCATAATTAAATGAATTTATTAATTTATTTAATTATTAATCATATCTTCTAAATTAAATAATTATCTTTAATTATTTAATTGTCAAAATTAACATTTCCCTCATTTTAAGTAAATGAAATTATTTAAAATGATATCACTTTCTTCACTGACAATTCATTTTAGTAAATAATTTGAAAATTGATTATTTATTATCTCACAAAATCCATATTTTGAGTTGATTTAATTTAAATTGGTAACATTCTTCCAAAAATCAGGTAATTGAGCAAATTATTGATTTTTCAAATTTGATCTTTAGTTCAACTCTTATCTTTTGATTTTTTCGAATCTCACAAATCAGGCAATCTTTATCTTCTTGATTTTCAAAAACTTTTATTTTCTAATTAATTATCTCATTTATTCTCCACCGCCGATTCGATCTTCTTAGATGACATCTCGATCACTCGTTTAAGGATTTTGCCCTAACCCTAATTAGGGATTATAAGATTTAATCTCATCATCTGATTTTAGGTCTCTGTCAAAAGTCGATCTCGTCCATCCATTCAAAATGACATTTTCTATAAAATGCTATTTTGCTCACATTTTTGCATTACACGCACATAAATTTGGTTATTCTGACACATTTATGCATAGAGTTATTTTACATTTTAGAGTCATATTGTCATAGGCATAGACATAGTTTTATATAAATACTTCAAAACTTGCATAGGCCAATGTCATAGTCGAAATGCTCAGAAACTCAATTTGAGGGCATCAATCATATGCTGCAAGCTAGGAGGTGCTATGGAGGTAATCATGGAAGATTCGAGGAACAGGTATAATCGTTCTTGCTTTAAATTTCCTTTGTACTTCATAGTTCTTTGGGTTTATATACATTTTTGATTTGCTAACATATAATCCAACCTAAAATAATCCTTAGATAAATTGGTGAACCCGACGTTTTTGTAGAGAAATTTGTGTGTTTTCTTGTTTAATTTTGTTGTTTTGCAGGTTACAGTTGTTGGTGTAATTAATTAATTAATTATTACACTAGCATAAGTTAACTTAGGTCATAAATCATTTAGTCCTAGGTTGCAATCATTTAATAAATGTGATAATATTCCCTTCCTTGTTTGGTGGGATAAGATTCCTTCTAGAAGATGAGTTATCATTCTAGAACTTATCTCAATATTTAATAATCATCTAGATAGGGTTCACATGTTGTCACATGTTGTTAGATCATGACACATGGCAACATCTCTTGCATTTTAGGTTTTCCTTCATGCCTATTTATTCAGGCATTTTGTACATTTGTAATCATGTCATGTCATATTCAATTTGACATCCTTGCATCTTAATCATAGCATAATTTTTTGGCCATTTCTCTCTTGTGGAAACTTTTTTCTTATAGGTGATTCTGAGGGGTTTGAGGAGTTCACCTAAACTCCTACATGGTATCAGAACTTTAGTGCTGTAGACTTCTTCCCAGATATCATAGATCAATCTTGGCATGAAAGTCTTGTTAGATGCAAGCAGCTTTTTTAAAGCCATTTTTCATTTTTGCTTCAAAAATCTAGCTTCCACTCAGTTCCAGGAAAAACGATTTTTGGGTTTTGTAGACGGGGTCAAAATATGAACTGGGTATCTTTTATATTTTTTATATCTTGTACGGATTTAGAGAAAATCACTGAACAAAAATCAACACGCGTCATTTTTCTCCGGTTGAAGGTTTCAAAAGAATATTTTTTCATTTTCTACTTGCTAGATCAAAAAAAAAAATTCTGGGTTTTGTTCTTAGCTTCAAAATATTTTTGGGTGTCTGTTTTTGTCCACTCATTGTGAACAGATTTCACATAAATTAAATCAAAAGAATTTGTTTTGGATAGAAAACCTATTTCTTGTAGGCTAAATTCAATTTTTTTGAAAAAAAGCATAACTTTTAGCTATAGTATTGAAAATTGACAATCAAGATACCGTTGGAAAGGGAATTTCATCTACTTTCCATTGGTGGCATCCATTCTGTGAAATTTTGCTCACAGAAAATTCTACAGTCAGCTGAAGTCAATCCTCCACTTTGGATTCAACGACCAATATCTTCACATCAGATTGTTGAAATCCATAAATTCTAGTGGCATTCAAGAGATATTTCAGAGCTTTTTTCATTAGTCCAGATCCCTTGATCGGTTTCAGCTCTAGGTACTTTTGCATTGATTTTTTCAGTTTGGTGCATTTGTTCAATAACTTGGACATCCTAAAGCTTGAGAAAATATTTTTTGATCTGGGTAGCATCACTTCAGTTGCATATCATATTTGAAAGTCTTTTATTTGTTGTTGAAGGTCATTTGTCTTTGTATTTTTTGGAGAAAGTTCATTACCAGGCTTGCATATACTCCTTCTTTGGTTATGTTGCACAAGGGTAACTATCAACAATGGCGAGATGGGATCTGCCACCATTTATTGCCTCATCTGTTTGGTATAGTTCCCCATCCGAGTGAAGGTATTCATGCTTCAGATCAAATTCCCTATGATGATATTGTTGTGTAGGAGGTTGATTGCCTTGATCCTTCTGAAGAGGTTGACAAGGTTCCCTCAGGTGCTTCTTCTTCATCATAGACAGTCAGTATCCCTTCACATTCAGTGATTCCTTGTCCAGAATCATTGATTGAGGCTTCCATCACTATCATCATCCATCAGGACACATTCATTTTTCCAGACTTGCAATCATATGATGGCTTCATTTCAGGTATCACTGACATGCCTACTTCTACAAGTTTGGAGGCCATTCTTGAGGGGGCATCACTCCTCTATTCAGATATTTCATATCCGAGACTTCTTCCCTAGCATTCCATTCAGGACTTGAGGTTTCTTCAACATCTACCATTGGATTTGCTTCATATTTCTTTCAGTGGTTTTGAGGACACTTCATTTAGGGGGGGCTATCAAGTCTCCATCATACCCATCATATCTTTTTCATCATATCAATAGAATCTTTCATCAGCATTCCATTGTTGCAACACTTTTCTTTGTGGTTGATCATCTTTCCTGGCTCAAAGGTCCTCCATTGAAGACTACTTCTTCAAGGACTATGCATCCATAATCAGAGCTTATCCAGTGAAACATCAACCCTCGATCAAGAAAGTTGGTGTGCGAGATTCTTCGCAGGCTTGGAGGTTTCCATTGAAGGCTACTTGTTTCCACCCAGGGACCAAGCTGATTTCTGAAGTAGATTGAGTCAGATCCAAGCTCGCCATTGTCTTCAGAAGGCCTCGAAACCCTAGGATCGCCTACCCATTCATCAAAATTGGATACATCAACCTGGGAGCTTCAGAGGTATTTTTAGGGTTTGCAAAATCAATCATACTATCTGTACAATTTGCAGCAAAAAATCATCCCGGTCAGTTGTCCTCTGAGGCAATTTTTTTTTTTATAAGTAGGCCATTTTTCGTTTCAAAAAAATTAGGCATTTATATCTTTGTCTTTGGATATTGTTCAACATCAGTTTCCGCATCGTTCTGGTTTGTCACCATTGATTGTGGCATCTTCATCTTCAAGCAAGGAGACATTTGAGTATAGTTCAAAGACATCATCATCAGCATACATCCTTCCTTCAATTCCTATCCGAAATGGGAAGCATCTCTATCTCCTCCCTATGGGGGGCGAATATATTGTATCCATGTGACAGATGGTGTACTTGGGGGGTATTTGGGAGTCCTCCATCCTTTCCATCCTATCTCACATTTTTTATTTTTCATCTCCTTTTTGGAGAGGGGTTTTGTTCCTACTGGGTTTTCCCATTTTCTCTGGTTGTGGGAGATTCTGCATCTTCATGTACATGGGTACCTAACATGGCCTTGTAGCCGGGACCCATCATCATCTTGCATAATCATTGCATTTTCCTCCCTAAGTTGCACTTATGGGGGGTGTTGGTGTAATTAATTAATTAATTATTACACTAGCATAAGTTAACTTAGGTCATAAATCATTTAGTCCTAGGTTGCAATCATTTAATAAATGTGATAATATTCCCTTCCTTGTTTGGTGAGATAAGATTCCTTCTAGAAGATGAGTTGTCCTTCTAGAACTTATCTCAATATTTAATAATCATCTAGATAGGGTTCACATGTTGTCACATGTTGTTAGATCATGACACATGGCAACATCTCTTGCATTTTAGGTTTTCCTTCATGCCTATTTATTCAGGCATTTTGTACATTTGTAATCATGTCATGTCATATTCAATTTGACATCCTTGCATCTTAATCATAGCATAATTTTTCTGCCATTTCTCTCTTGTGGAAGCTTTTTTCTTGCAGGTGATTTTGGGGGGTTTGAGTTCACCTAAACTCCTACAACAACCAAGAATTCATATGAAATATCGTCATCTTCTTTTGAGCACAGAAAAATAGGAGAATAAAATATTTTAAAACCATTATTTGGGTTTTTTAGGTTTCATTTTTAGATTTCCAAAACTTCAAACGGATTAAAATTTCATTAAGATTTGAGAAAGTTATGGCCGTTTTAGTGATCATAGTTTTTTAAGCTTTAGCTGTTAAAACCCAATTTTTCTTTTGTTTATAACACTTGTCTTGTAGGATTTTGCAAAACGTTTTCTGGGTTTTGAAGGTCCATGTCTTAGCTTTCCATAGATATGTACAATTTAAAGTTTTGTTTAGTTTTGAGGAAATTATCACTATTTTAGTTTGTTGTTTTCATTTAAGTTTTTTTTACTAATCTTTGTTTGTAGCATGTGGCGGTTACATTTCGTGGGTCCAAGACTGGTGGATAAAACTCCTAACTTGTGGTCTTGCAGGTTCGAATGTCGAAGACTCACTACTAAACAATGTGCTTGTCTTTTTTTTAGATTAAAACACATTTCCTTTTAGTGCACTTAAAACGAACATGTTTTTTCTACTTTGTCTGATTGTGTTTGCAAAATGGTAAGTGATTATGCTATCACCTTGTGAAAACCTAGTGATAAAAAAACTAGACCCATCTTTAGTTTTTAGTTTTTTGTTATACACCCTTACGACTTAGTAATCGAAGTATCCTCTCCCTTTGCGCTTTCGGGCGATCCTGGGTGTAAGAGAAACGGTTACTGACTCTAGAACTTGGGTCTGTTTTGGTGGGAAAAAGTACTCACCTCAGGACGACTCAGACTGGTAGCACCCTGAACCCGAGGGACTTCTAGCCGATATATAAAAGTGGGTTCTTTGTGAAAGCCCAAGAATCACATGTATGGTTCAGATGAGATGGATCCGAAAGGGGACTCTCGCCGCATGGATCATGCCCTACAAACGAAATGCCCTTACTAAACACCCACTATTTTAGAGGCCAACCATTTTTCAGTCATTGCTTGGTATAGTGCAGGGTACAATATCATGCTCGAAGACACTCAATACTGATCCCCTTGAGTAGAGATAGCAGTTCTTGGAAAGTCACTACCCAAGAATTTGAAGTTGGTGTGCTCAAATGACGTTAATGAGTTGTGGAGGGGAGCCAATGCCACCAAACTTCTAAGCTATTCGCTCTAGAGAAGGAAAGGTGTTTAGCACCAATCCGGGGTATATCGGTGGGCTATACCAAGTACACAAACCCTCGACCTATTGGCCTATTAGGATCATGCTTGTCTTACGTGTGTTTTCTTACACTAAAACATTTTGCTTGTCAAGTGTTTTTTGGATTTTCAAACAATATACACAACACTCACAAATCTGGACACAAACAATCGACCTTAGACAACTCAGACTTTTCAACATAACATAAAAAAAAAATCTTAGTCCTTGTTTTGAACTTAGACTTTGCATTGTTCATCTCAATCCTCATTTTGAACTTAGACTTTGCATTGTTCATCTTAGTCCTCATTTTGAACCTAGACTTTGCATTAATCATTTTAGTCCTTTGTCAACATTATCGTCTTAGTCCTCATTTGACACTTTGACTTTGACAACATCGTCATCTTGCATTAGTCATTTCCCTTAGACAAATGTCATTATCACTCTGCATTTAACATCATGAAATCCACCACCTTGTCTTCCCTTCGACAAAATATTGATAGGCTTGCTAGTATAGTTGAAAACCAGTTACTCTGTAGAGGTCAATACCAACAAGCCTTCGACTTTAAGAGACAATTCTTCCAAACCGAAAATCAATGCCCTTTGTACCAACAATCCATGAGTCCTAGTCCTCCATCCGTCTATCCTCACAACCAAAAGTCACTTAACACCATCCATGGCATTAGTCCACAACAAACATCCATTAATCACCCTTATCCTAACTTTGACAAGGGAAACCAACTGTCCACTAGTCTATTTCAAGTCTCCACATCATATGATAGTCCTTCACCTATCAATCCCATCCAATTCTGCATGCCTTATCAACCATCTACCAAATCATGTCACGTCCCCACATCATACCATATCGATCCAGTCCAAGTCTCCACATCCCATTTTAGTCAACCTTACACCAATCTAGTCCAAGTCTCCATGTCATATCTTATGTCGTCACCAACTAGTCCAATCCAAGTCCCCATGTCATATCCTTGTCCTTCACATACTAGTCCAGTCCAAGTCCCCATGTCATATCCTTGTCCTTCACATACTAGCCCAGTCCAAGTCTCCATGTCTTATCCCAGTCCTTCACACACTAGTCCAGTCCAAGTCCCCATGTCCTATCCTAGTCCTTCACATACTAGTCCAGTCCAAGTCCCCATGTCATATCCTATTCCTTCACATACTAGTCCAGTCCAAGTCTCCATGTCCTATCCCAATCCTTCACACACTAGTCCAGTCCAAGTCTCCATGTCATATCCTAGTCCTTCACATACTAGTCCAGTCCAAGTCTCCACGTCCTATCCAAGTCCTTCATTCATTAATCCTTTTCAAGTCACCCCCTCACAAGCCGCATCTAGTCATGGAAATATTGTCATTACTCAAAGGAACATCCCATTGTCTAAACTTGAAGATACATGCCAAAACAAAAGTCCAAAGCATGAACTTATAATGTCACCCTCAGGTCAAGAACAAGGTAGCCCATCCCATGACCCTATTTTAAAGTCCATTCAAGAAGTCCTTCAAAAAAATCATGACATCCAAAATACACCTATCCTTAACAACAATTCTATTTCCGATTATATCATCCATGACAACCCCATCTTTGACCAAGACCCTACCATTGACCAAGAAGGCCAAATCCACGACAATCCCATCTTTGACCAAGACCCTACCATTGACCAAGAAATCCAAAACGATCCACTCCTTGACATTTATGCCATTCATGATCAAACACTTGCCAATCCTATACAGGCCTTGACTATTGACACTTTCCAAAATGAGACACTTGCCTCCATGACACACATAGATGATATTCCTCAAGAACAAGAGTCTTCCATTATGGACATATTTGAAAATGATCAAGCTATAGCTGAATTTACTGGACCCTATGACACTGACCATAATGATGGCTTCAACATTGACTTGGAAGCGAAAATAGAATCATCTGAACCTGACATGTCACAAGATCAGACAAAAGATATCAGTCAGAAATATTTCCAACATGACAATGAAGCTAAGACACTTTATCAACTAGGGTCATCTATCTTTGTCAGAGCAGGCTTCCTCGCAGACGAAAATATTCCAAGTAACAGTGTCCACATACATCATGATGGGTTAGCATCTTGCTATCAAAACAACAAATACCCCATCACAAATAGAATCTGTCAAAGCATGCATTATCAAGGAAAAGGACTAGGCATACACGAGCAAGGAATTCAAGAACCAATACAACTTCAGGAATATTACAGACATCAAGGTCTTGGCTATTCTTCAGTTAGAAAATCAAACGATGTCAGTGGAACCTCCTCGATACTGGGGGTGACCTTGTCAGATACAAACATCAAAATAGAGTCCATGAGAAATCCTTGTCATAAGGTTGTTGCCATCACCCCTTCCACCCACACCATAAACCGTCATTCTCAACATCTTAAACCTTCCCTTTGGAACCAACAAAGAAAAAAGTCATACAAATCAAAAAATCAAAATCAAATGTCAAAGGCCATTGAATCAAACAAAAAAACAAGTGGAAAAATGAAATTAAAATGGATCCCAAAGACAAGTGGATCAAGCAAAGAAAATATGTCAAAAGAAAAAGTCAATCACAATGTGGAGCCATAGTACAAGAGGACTCCCACATATAACACATGTCCACCTCCTTCAAAATGGTTATCAAGCAAGGCATCTAAAGGTGTTGGTTCCAAATGCCATCCCTCCAAAATCCTTCGTCCACCATACCAAGTTGGGAAAATAAAAAGTGATTCATCTAAACGTCCAAACAACTTTTCCACGTCTACCATCATCTGTCATAACCCTACATCTCACCTAAAGTCCAAAAATCCCACGTCACAAATCCGACACATCATGGCATTAACTCTTTACCACAAGGACTCTCATGGCACTCTATCGCGATGTGCGTATTTTGATAAGGCCAACTCTAGTATTAGAAAGGATCAAAATGACATCAATCAATTGTATGCAAGCGCTAGGATCCTAACAAGACAACTCCTTCAGCAAGGTCATTATTGGCATATCATGGCACCAGTCTCTACATTAGCACCGTCAGCAGCTTCAAAACAATCAGTGGTCAGTTAAGGCATCAAGGTCATCCTAAAATATCAAAAATACAAAAAAATGAAAAATAAAAAAAAATTGTCACCTTGATGTAAACCTGGAAAATAGGCATCTTGGTGACACCAAAAAATAAAAATTCAAAGTCATGAAAATAGTAAAGAGAAAAATTTCATCCAACGGTGAAACCCTGGCAAACAGGCGCCTTGGATAAGTACCATGATGAAAACCTGGCAAACAGGCATCATGTGTAAAATAAATTGTCTATGTGGACTCTTACACTTGGGGGAAAGTTATCTCATCTCCTAGGCCTTCCTCTTGACATTGGAATCCGACCATTTAATCCATATCATTCCCACCTATCTTGGTCTTGACATAAAATAGGCACACATAAATCATGCTTTGGGAAAACTCGACATGTCTATCCTTTGGTCGTATATTATTCACGAAACATTGTGTCATTGCTGACATAACCTCATTATCCTTATGCGACATAGTCCTTGACAATCATATGACAATTCCCTTAGTCTCATGTCCCCTGTCCTTTACCAAGCCCACCTTTTTTCCTTTCATGTCTGTCACCTATCTTGGATTTCCCTTGTCAAACGGTCTAAGGATACTCCATCATCCCTTTTAGTCCTAACCAAGTCATTCAAAATGCAACAAGTCTAATCTGTACAAGCACATTATCCAAAACATTACTTGACCTTGTTCCTAGCCTGGTTGTAGACTTCGATACTTTCATCACATTATCGTCATCCTCACATTGTTTTGGGATGTGTCCTTCCCACGTCAAACAACACTATCATCACCTACCAATTGGTATTCAACTTGACTAGGGGCACAATCATGTTTGTCTTTGGATTCTCATGCATAGGCATTATTCACATGCATTTGTCGTGATCCTCATAAACTGTCAAAAGTCCAAAAAAAATTATAAACTGTCAAAAGTCCAAAAAAATTATAAGCTATCAAAAGTCCAAAAAAAATCATAAACAGACAAAGAAAAAAATCATAAAAGTCCTAAAAAGACAAACATAAAAAAAAGTCCTGAAAAAAGACAAAACATCACAAAAAGTCCTAAAAAAAAAGAAGACCAAAAACATTGCAAAATGTCCATAAAAAAGACCAAAAACATTGCAAAACCTCCTAAAGAAAGACCTAAAAATTGAAAAACGTCCTCAAGAAACCCCAAAAATGTCACAATGTCTAGACAATGCAAAACAAGGTCACAATTCCACATGTCCATCATTTTACTCAAGTCTTTGTCATTCGTCCGAACTACATTGTCTCTGTGCATTTGCTACGTAGGCAAGACTCATATTTGAGTCCTTGAGACATTAGGTTAGTCCTTTTAGGTTTGTCAAAATAAAATCATGATTCAATCTTTGGTTATCAAGACAAAGTCATTGGTCATGTTGAACTACGAGGTCTCTGAGTGTATGACGTAGGCAAGGCCATCTGTTGATGAGCCCTCGAGGCCGCACTAGGTCAGTCCATTAGGGTTCATGGCACTACACTGACACACACGTCAAAAGTCTACAGGTCAAGGAAAATCATAAAAATGAAGTATGACAAACACTTATTCAAACATGACAATCACATCAGCATGTCAAAGATATCGACATATAGTCAACACAAGTCAAACTTCAGTCAAACTTGGTCAAAACAAGTCAAAATTGTCACAACTAGTCAAACTGTCAACTCTTGGTTATTCTTTTAGATGAGTCCTTTTGAACAATAGCCTCTGTCATTTATGCCTTAGGATGTGTCCTTCCTAGGCATCGTCATCCAATTTTTTTTTGAGGAATCCTTTTGACATTTAAGGATCACTCCTCTTGACATCAATATTCTTCAGATGTGTCCTTCTGAAGAACAATCTCTCTTATTCATGCCTTAGGATGTGTCCTTCCTAGGCATTGTCATTGTCATCCGAAATTTTTGAGGGATTCCTTTTGACATTTAGGGATCAATCTTCTCGACATCAACATTATTCAGGATGTGTCCTTCCCGAATTTGGAAATCTTCGACATTCGTCATCTTGACATCGTCAAAACCTTGACACCCTGGCATCTCGACATCATCAAACCTGACATCTTGACATCAAAACACTGGGTATCCAAACACATTGGTCAAACACTTGGAACTTGTCTTTTGGATATTTATCATGTTACTAGTTTTTCAGCGAGATCCCAACAACAAGATTTAGAAAAGTAGTGACGTATCATGATTGCCTTATCTTGTCTTTTGGCTTTCATGATGTTACTAGTTTTTCAGCGAGATCCTGACAATAGGATTTAGAAAAGCAGTGACGTATCATGATTGTCTTATTTTGTCTTTTGGCTTTCATCATGTTACTAGTTTTTTAGCGAGATCCTGGCCACAGGATTTCGAAAAGCAGCAATGTATCATGATTGTCTTATCTCATCTTTTGGATTTCATCATGTTACTAGTTTTTCAGCGAGATCCTGACAACAAGATTTAGAAAAGAAGCGACGTATCATGATTGTCTTATCCTGTCTTTGGATTTTTTTTATCATGTTACTAGTTTTTCAGCGAGATCCCAACAACAGGATTTAGAGAAGCAGCGACGTATCATGATGTTTGTCTTGTCTCTTGACACACATGCTACTAGTTTCTTAGCGATTCCTAATTTCAGGATTTAGAAAAACAAAAATGTATCATGATAATGGCTTTATTGTTGTATTTTGACAATCATGTTGCTAGTTTCTCAAGGATGTCCTCGAAATAGGATTTAGAGAAGCAACGACGTTTCATTTTGTCCTTCTTGTTGGTGGTTGGTTATGACAAAAAGATTGGGGCAACAACACTCTTAGTATGAGTCATGATCATCCTTGTCTGTGATTGCTTGTCTTATGTGATGGTACAGCCTTGTACACCTTGATCTATGTCATATCATGGTGTTTGTTGGCCATTACAACAGTCTTCCCAATGATGATTAAGAGCAATAATAATTAAAGTCCTATGATAAAGTTTTGAAGGATTTTGTCTAGGAACTAACATGCATCTCCTTTTGTCTTGTCATCTTCTCTCACTCATCTCATATAGGCATTGCATCCATATCATCATCCATATCTTTTGCACTAACATTTCTTTGTCTCTTCATATTCTAGTCTTCACATTAATTTCGAGAGCACACCCATGTTCTTGGAACCTATCTGTCATCTCGAGGGGGCATACCGTAACCCTCCTCGTCATTCTTCCTCATCTTATTTTGCACTGGCGCATATTTTTGACTTATTTTCTTTGTCACAATGCGACATGCTACATTATGACAAAGAGGGGAAAAATGTAGACACTTAAAAATGACCTAGGCTTGCAAGCTCTATTTTTACCACTTTCGTCCTAGCATAATTATGACATTTAATTATGTCCTTGGTCTGCATTCGACTATTGATTAAATAATTCATAATTATTTAATTAATTCATTTCCTTTTATTTTTCATGATTATTAAATAAATAAATCTTATTTATTTATTAAATACATCATTAATTGTCTAAGTCTTCCCCTAATAAAATAAATTGCTTAATTTATTTAATTACCTTTCTTCATTTATTTCTTTTTTATTATTAAATAAATGAATTTCATTTATCTATTTAATATGTCACTAATCCTCATAATTAAATGAATTTATTAATTTATTTAATTATTAATCATATCTTCTAAATTAAATAATTATCTTTAATTATTTAATTGTCAAAATTAACATTTCCCTCATTTTAAGTAAATGAAATTATTTAAAATGATATCACTTTCTTCACTGACAATTCATTTTAGTAAATAATCTAAAAAATGATTATTTATTATCTCACAAAATCCATATTTTGAGTTGATTTAATTCAAATTGGTAACATTCTTCCAAAAATCAGGTAATTGAGCAAATTATTGATTTTTCAAATTTGATCTTTAGTTCAACTCTTATCTTTTGATTTTTCGAATCTCACAAATCAGGGAGTCTTTATCTTCTTGATTTTTGAAAATCTTTATTTTCTAATTAATTATCTCATTTATTCTCCACTGCCGATTCGATCTTCTTAGATGACATCTCGACCACTCGTTTAAGGATTTTGCCCTAACCTTGATTAGGGATTATCAAATTTAATCTTGTCCTTTGATTTTAGGTCTCTGTCAAAAGTCGATCTCATCCGTCCATTCAAAATGGCATTTTCTATAAAATGCTATTTTGCTCACATTTTTGCATTACACACACATAAATTTGGTTATTCTGACACATTCATGCATAGAGTTATTTTACATTTTAGAGTCATATTGTCATAGGAATAGACATAGTTTTATATAAATACTTCAAAACTTGCATAGGTCAATGTCATAGTTGAAATGCTCGGACACTCAATCTGAGGGCATCAATCATATGCTGCAAGCTAGGAGGTGCTATGGAGGTAATCATGGAAGATTCGAGGAACAAGTATAATCGTTCTTGCTTTTAATTTCCTTTGTACTTCATAGTTCTTTAGGTTTATATACATTGTTTATTTGCTAACATCTAATCCAACTTAAAATAACCCTTAGATACACCCTAACTCTCGTTGTACTCCTGTAGGCCCT
This sequence comes from Sequoia sempervirens, assembly GCA_007258455.2. Classification (NCBI taxonomy): domain Eukaryota; kingdom Viridiplantae; phylum Streptophyta; class Pinopsida; order Cupressales; family Cupressaceae; genus Sequoia; species Sequoia sempervirens. The sequence goes on along the minus strand of VDFB02000003.1, from coordinate 115,970,238 downwards.
AGTATAGGTGGGAAAATCTGGTGGAATCATTTGAGGATGACCATGTTGTCACATGACCTAACTCTAGTAGTAAGGTACTATGATATAATCGCGGTGGCCTATTAAAAAATGGTCCCACTACATGTTCCTTAGATACCTGCCATTGTCCATCCATTAGAAAAATTGGTAGGTTCTCCATCGAACCTCATTCGCCACAATAGTATCAAAGTGTAGCCACCAAAATTGTAGATCATCAAATCTCCACTGGCCTGTCATATCGTACTAGTGGGCCATGGGAATGTGATATGACCATCGCTAGGAAAAATTGACTGGCTAGGTGCACATAATGTGGGCGAAGGCCCACACCTACAAAAGTGTGCACACAATAAGGCTACGGTACTTATAGTGAACATACCAGACCAACTCCTAGTAAAGGTGCACCAACATGCTGCGCCCTTAGGAAAAAACTATGTGATGCTCAACCATCTATCTAATAGTATGCATGAGGCCCCCATGTAGGTGTGAGCCTCACTTGTCTATCATGATTTAGGATGCCACGGTCACGACCATAACTTGGCATAACAATGGGGCAGTGGTCCTTGCTTGGTTGTACTAGTGCTTATATATGTGGCCCATGATGTGGCCATCATCTGCCCTCCCTCCACTCCCACACTGATAAGGTATTGTCTAGGGCCACTCGCCATCCACGGATGGGTAGTCTGAGGATCCGATAGATGTCCTCGAGTGTGATTGTCATCTCCCCACAAGGCGCTGAAAAGATGATGTAGTGGTATCCCACCGCTCCATCAAGGTTGTAAGCATCCTCTCGTGGTATCACATCTTTGGCATGGTAAATATGTGCCAGAGATCGACCTCCTCGAGGTACATGACCTTTCCATCTATTAGATGGTCCCTCTAGTCATGAATGAGTTGGTATGGTTGCCCTCCCAGATGCTCTTGAATCTCTAGATATTCCTACAAAAAGTGAAAATTTTAAAGTCAGAGCATCAAATTTCATTATGAAAACAAAATATTACTTTAGACATATGCGCACTGCCCAGATGTCTGCACGCTGCGCATGCATCCCTAACCACCATAGCTGCCTCGAGGATGCCAATGCATCCCCAAGACAACAACACAGGCTTGGGGCCTCGGCGTAGATTATGGATGACAACATGTTTTTTGGATGTGGGTGCAGAAAAAAGACGCTTGTGCACCTTGCCGACTAGAAAAGTACTAAAAATAAGCTAAAATTCACAAAAAATGAGGCTTAGAGGCCTTCTTGGTCCACCCTGTGACCCTCGGTGATGTCCTCACATAGATGATCCAACCTTGGCACCTCGTACTCTCTTTTGATAGGCATTTTGTTGACTTTTCTCTCACAAAAGTCAACAATTTGCTTGCAGCGAATAGTTAAAATGACCTTTCTAGGGGCCCACCTAGGTATATATAGGCCCCTCGGGCCCCATTTTTCCTAGAGTTTGTGGCTTTGCAGTTTCTACTAAATTTACCCCACCAACCTAGGGAAAACTCAGGAGGGGGAATATAGTCACCTTTTGATCATATTTTTCCTTCAAATCGATGACTTTTTGTTGATCATTCTTATCTACGTTATAACTTCTGATTTTTTGAGGTTGACCCAAAATTTGAGTTTTGTAAGTTGCAGCCTTGAACGATTTTCCATGACCATTTTGTCACTGTTTATTCAGCTCGGATGTTGGGGGCACCTTTAGTACTGATTAGCTCGACTTCGGTGGACTTTGTGGTTCCTTTTTCTTGGCATGCAATTATGTGAAATTCAAAATTCAGGTGAAATTTTTGTTCTCTACTTTAGTGAGGCTGATTTTTTCCAAAATCAAGCCCACTAAAATAATGGAAAAATGTAATGTCACAGAATTGCACCTAGGGGAAATTCCACATTTTTGCATTTTTTCCTAGCATTTATGACACCTTAGAGCATTAATGACAAAAATACCATGAGTCAGAATTTCACGATTTTGACTCCATGCAAACTTATGGAAGAGCAACAGAAGCCTAATGACACATTTCCCAAAAATCTAGGCTCTGGACACCTACATAGCTCACAGACATCTGCTCGGCGTGCTAGTATCCTAGTGGTTTTTTTAGTTTGAAACAGGGAATGCAAAATCTTAACTTTTCTGACACATGTCCTAGCAGTTGGGGTTTAGATGCAACATCTATTTTCCACCCTCACATGCATTAAAAACCCCTTTCTTGCTCTCATTTGGGGTTGGAAGTCATTCATTCATGCTCTCTTACTACTTGATCTAGTCTTGAGTTCTGTTCATCTTTGATAGCAACACTCTCACAAGTGAAGCCATGTCAAAATGAGGTCCCTCCAACAGCAACAACTCTCAAGCAAGCTCTCAACCATGCATTTGTGTGCTCTAGAGAGGGTCTAGATACATGGGTAATGCTCTCTCTATCTTTCACTTTCCTTCCTTACTTGTTCATTTACTATCTCGTGGTGTAGGTTCTACTCCTGAGTGGGATTTGCTTTCACCACACGCTTTGTCTACTTCATTTACACTCCTTTCAAACTTGGTTGTCCATGGAGGTGGGAACACCAAAACGAGAGTCTGACTGAGGTAGGCCCCTATACAACCCCAACCTTTTCCCCTTGTTCTTCTATGTGTAGGTGCAAAGTGGAGCTTGGAGTGAAGGGTTGAACGTTCAGTAAAAGGTAAGCTCTCTCCAAGTCCCATTGTATTTATCATGAGCTTTTGGGTTTCTATTCATTTATTTCTATTAGTACATTCCAAACTTGAGCTTGGAAGTGGAACCTGGTTCTATCTGCTTGAGCTCCTGAGCCCTCTATTTCTTAGGATGCTAGCACACCTTTTAGAAGACAATGCGCTGTGCTAGCATCCTAAAACCACACTACTATCTTTTGTCTGAGAGCTCACTCATCTGAGGTAGAAATCTTGAGGTTTCACTCTCTCAGGATCTGAAATAAACTTCTCTGAAACACAACTTGAGGTATACTTTTTCTACATTTTCATTGACTTTCTTATGTTGAGGTGTATAAGGGTAGTTCATTTCTTGGTGATCTCTTGAGAATAAAGGGACCCGTGTGCAACAAATCCCTCTTATATCTCATTTTGGTGAAGTCGACGTGAACACGTTGGATCTATTTTCATGATGTCACATGCTTATGATAACCCTTTTTTTTTGAAGATTTTGATATGTTGGAAGACGCTCTAGATGACTTCTTAGAAGTGCTTTCCCCTATCTGCAAATCTTTCGAACAAACTCTCCCCTCGCAAGTTGAGGAGTCACTAAATGTGGTTGTGGTCTTTGTGGCTCCTCTGAGCCCTAAGAACTTGTCAGTTACGTGACCCTAATTGAACCATCCCCTAGGGAGAACTATTCTATCTATGGGATTTCATGTCGTAGTGATTCATTAGACTTATATTCAAGGTTCATGAAAGCTATGAACTGTACTTCCTATAATGTTGTTGGGAATACATACAATACATGGATAAATAAATAGAACTTGGATCAACAACCTTCCATTCCTACATAAGAACCAACTCAAGTTCCTACTTCTTTACCACCTTCTCAACCATGCCTTCCTCCAACACCTAAGCCTACGATCAAGGCTCCAGGTGATTACGATCTTGTCGAGCAACTTGGTGTTACTCTGGCTAAGATCTCACTTTGGGACTTGCTTTAGATCACTTTGGTTTACCAAGAGATTTTGTAGGAAGCTTTGCAAAAGATTCTCTTGCATGACTCTGCTAGGCCTACGGATGTTAATTTGTTGTTGGCTCACATTTGATCGGATTTTCTGAATATTACTTTCCACCCGTAAGAACTCCTGCCTCCGGATATGCAGAAGCAAGCAAATACCTTGATGTTTATAATTAGTGTTAATAGCATCGATATTAGGCGTACTCTCATTGAAACTAGTTCAACTCTCAACATTTTCAGTATGGACCTATTTCCTAAAATTAAAATTTATACATCTTCTTTAGTAGCCTCTTCCTTGTATATTCGTGGGTTTGATAACATTGGATGCCAAGCTCTAGGTATGAATATACTACCTTTGCAACTAGGCCCCGTTACTTTTCCTAAGTTGGTTTATGTGATGCCTGCCCCATTACCATACAATCTTCTCTTGGGGAGACCCTGGATTCATGCTATGGGTGTTGTGACTTCTACTTTACATCGTTCTTTGAATTTTGTTGCAAACAATTAGGTGGTTATGGTTAAAGCAGATCTAGAAGCTGATCACCTTTGTGAGCTAGCGACTGCCAGTCATGCTTGTATCCACTCTCAAGAATTGTGTTCCATCCTTAACTGTTGATACTATGGCATGTTCTTCATTGATACCCTCTGTGGAAGTTGTTCCAGAAGTGAGTATTGGAACCAGAAGTGAGTATTGGAAAAGATGAACACCTAAAGTAGAAGATCCTAAGTCTCCTCCATCTTCCCATTTTTCTTCTCATTCAAATGCTTTCCTTGGTGATGATTGGGGCTCCTTATATTTCTTTGAGTTCTTCATCGTGGAATACAAGGAAAGCCCCTCTGGTATAGAATTTCCAAGTGATATAGACACAAAGGTGGATGACACTCCCGATTGAGAAGAGAAGTGTGATCCTGTTTAGGAAAATGCTCCTTCCTCTGCCTAGGAGAGTAATCCTAGTCCTTCAAAGGATGTTAATATTTACAAACCTAGTAAAGAAGGTGGGAAAACTCCTATGGAGACATTCGACATTCATTTTTAGAATGAAACACTCTACATTGATCCGCCACCTCCTGAAGTTCTACGAACTCATTATGGGTTTGGATATGAATTTGCCTCTTGATATGGCTATGTGAAGAAAGGCTTGGGGTGTATCAAGCAAGGAATCCAAGTCCCTATCCATTTTAAGCCATGATAGTGCTATCTAGGTTTGGGATGCTTTGTTTAAAAATCTAAACAAAATCCTTGGTGGAGTGTTAATATGATTTCAGTTGAGCCATTGAGCTTGGTTCACCCTGAGTTGATATAAGAAAGGGGGCAGGCCAAGAAGGTCCCTTTGGATGTCTTCTCTTCAGATGAAGCACTAGGGGAATTTCTAGGTGCCTATTCCCTGTTGCCTCCTTATCACCACAAGAAATGATTCTCATATAACTTTCATAAACAAGCATACTTTAGAGAATCCATTTTGAGTGTTGATGAGGAAGACCCTCTATCTAACGTCAGGATGAAATTACAATATCCAATCCAAAAGAGAGTAGTTATCTCCTTAAAGGAGATGCTGTTGAAGTTCCTATGGATCCTAAATCTGCAAAAAAATTAATCAAGATCAGGAAGCGCCTCTCTTCAGAGGAAGCAGATGAACACTCTAATCTCTTGCATTATCATATTGATATCTTCACTTGGATGTATGAGGATATGCCTGGTATTGATGAGTCTATAGTGGTTCATAATATCATCTTATGTCTTGATGCCAAGAGGGTTAAATTGAAAATATGAAAGATCAATCTTAGGGTGGCGTTGATGGTCAAGACTGAGATAGAGAAGCTTTTGAAAGTAGGCTTTATCCGTCTGATTGACTACTGCACTTGGATTTCAAAAATAGTCACTGTGTGTATGAAAAATATGTCAATTATCAATTGAATTCAACCACATTCAATAAAACATTAGATCAAAGAAGCTAAAAGAAGATTAAACAAATAAACAAACTTTTATTGCAGCTTCTTCGAAGTCATTCTATTGTTCTCTATCTCCAGCGTTTTGTTGTTTCCAGTTGCTCTCAGATCCAGCAGATCAAGCTCAACAAAATGGACTACTGAAGAATGAGATTAAAAATGCATACTATGCTAAATGCAAGATTTATGCTAAGATGAGAATATTGCTGAAATGCTAAAAATGCAAGAGTATAAATGTGATTGTGTATACGTTCGTGTGTTCATCGTAACCAGTGCTTGGATTTGTACCTGTATTTATAGAGTTTTTTCGAGGATTTTGATTGGCTAAATTGACCAACGGCTATGATAATTCCTGACAGATCGAACTGTCGAAGATGGATGAGACTGAAGAGAAAAATAGAATAAAACAAGTAAAGCAATATTTTTCCATTTTCATGGAAGAGATAAGATGAGATGACTAAAAAATCATCTTTTTTAGAAGAAAAATGGAAAGATTCTGAGAAGATGAATAATGAATTATCTAATTCAATTATTTATTTATGAGTGCATGTTGATTTTTCTTAACTAAATAAATATTTAATTAAGATTTTGAGGAAATCAGAAGATTTCATAATTAAATGAAATATCTAATTATGATTTGAAGAAAGCAGATCTTTAATTAAATAGAATATTTAATTAAATTTGAAGGAATGACGTGTGTTACGAAATTAATTAAATAAAAGTATTTAATTAATTAGAGGAAAGTTTAAAATAGAAGAGAAGAGATATTTAAATTTAATTAAAAAGATTTAATTAAATTTAAGAGATGATAATTAACTTAAATAAATAAAATGTATTTATTTAATTTAATCAAGTAGATATGTGAAATAATCAAATAAAATGAATTTATTTAATTATGGTGGGAGAATAATGAATGAACAATATAATTAAATTGATTAAATTTAATTACCTGTAGAAGACTTTAGAGGAATTAATTAAATAATAAATATTTAATTAAATGTCAGGAATAAATAGACATGACCAATTTTGTGCATATACATTTTTCCCCTCTTTGAAGTGATGTGTGAAACGCGTTGCTTCAAAGAAAATATTTTTTTTTGCCCCTGATACAATTTAGATGCTGATGCTGATGCCCCCTCGGGAGGTGAATCACAGATGATGATATGAGTTTCAAATATATGGTGAAAATTAGATGGTGATTCGGTGATTTAGCTCTCTATAATTAATGTAAAAGATTCCCCTGGTGAAAAATAAAAGAAATGTCATAAAAAACCCTCCTTAATTGACCCATATAAGGTAAAAGGGGTAAAAGTGAAAGTCATTTGCACCCTTTTACTACAGTGAATTTCGTGCTCTGATAGCGACTGAGCGAGATGCCGATTCCATACCACACACACAGATTCGAGTGGGCCTGCCGATTTCAGAGACCAGCCGCATATGGACCATCGGTGAGTCGATTAAACCCTTTGTGATTGAAGTTTTTGTAATTTTGATCAATTTTTTTAAGTTTTTGATGCGGATTTAGGATCAAAAGTAACGTTTTAGCGCATCCGCGGTTCTGTTTTAGCGCATACGAAGGTTATTTTAGCGCGTATAGGGTGTTCTTTAGCGTTTTTAGGTGTAGGATAAAATTAGGTGTTCTAGCGCATTCTAAGTTTAGATTAGTGGATCTGGGAGAATTTTTGGCAAAATGTAATTGTGATGAAAAAATGATGGTGTTCATTGCTTCGTTGGTCAAGAGATAGGTAGATTATATTGCCATCATGCTGAGATGAGTAGAAATGAGATGATTGATTGATAACTTTGTTTCCCCAAAATAGAAAACAAAGAGTAGATTGATTGATTGAGTGACTGTTTGACTGATAACTTTGCTTCCCATGAATGAAAAACAAAGAGTAAATGTCTGATAAATTTGATAGTCAGATAGATAGATGTAGCATTGAATGCATGATAGGAGGCACTTAGATAGAGCACTTGATATGGTTCACTTGATATGGGTCACTGTTATGGTGCACTTGATATGGGTCACATGATATGAGTCATTGGTATGGGTCACTGATATGGGTCATTTGATATGTGCACTGATATGGGTCACTGGTATGATTTGCTTGATAGATAGAGCACATGATATGAGTCATTGGTATGAGTCTGATTGATTGTCCTTGTGATGACCAAAAATAGGAGGTTTTTGACAACCTCCAGATTAGAGAGTGGTTCCCGATATGTTGGGATTGGATAGGAGAGCTTACTCCTATAGAGGTACAGTGGATAGGTGACTGTGGACTAGGATCATTGTTGACTATCCCATGAGGGATTCGAGTCAACAGAGGGCTGTTGACTGCACTGGCTGAGAGGTGGCATTCGGATCGTAACACCTTTCATTTGCCGACAGGTGAGATGACTGTGACACATGAGGACATGTATAGGATTCTAGGGATTCCTATGGTAGGTGCCCTTGTGGTTTATGACCACAAGTAGATAGGAGGGACAGATGCATTGAGGAGGATCTGCGGCGACATGTCCATATTAGGATATTGGGTGCCTTGGGTGGATTTCAGTAGATATCCAGCCTTAGTTGCTGTGTTGGCAGCATTCATTGGAGGCTTCCTTGGACCAAACCATCGGTCAAAGGGATTTTTAGTGGGGTGGGGTAGGATGCTAGAGTGGATGGTGACACAACCATGAAGGTATGCTTGGGGGAGCTGTATTTTGGCACATTTATATCACGATCTTCATCAGGTTGTATACTGAGGGTCGACGAGTTTGGCCAGTGGTGTGACGCTGCTCTAGATCTGGGCATGGGAGCATATTGCAGTTATGAGGCCAGAGTGTGCGAGGGATAGGCCATATGTGGAGGAATATTCAGGTGCACTTGTCCAGCCCAAGCTGGGCAAGTTGGAGTATTGGCGACATGTGCTAGATGATGTAGATGCAGTGATATGGAGGCCATATACAGATTGTGAGCCTTGGGGTATGGATCATTTAGAGATGCCGTTTGTCTGTATACCCCGATACCTTATAGGATGAACCCTGTTCATTATTGAGTGATATGTGGCCTTGCGGGTCCAGAGATAGTTTGGATTTACACAGGGGATGCCACAGGGTGTTGCTCATTATGGGCGGCGCAAGGATGATCCTGGATGGGGCCATTGCATTACATATCAGGTAGCATACACAGAGTACTCGAGCTTACAACCTAAGGTATGGGCGTACAGGCCAAAGGTTACAGATGCAGTGATGTCAGATGAGTATTTAGAGTACTTTCATACACATCGATTCCCATGGTTTACATGTCTCGATGAGCCAGGGCCCATTGCAGTAGTACAACAACCAGGGGAGGAGAGACACGAGGGTGTGGCCGACAGAGAGCAGGCGGTGGGTGGAGGAGAAGAGGAGGGGGAGGTTGGAGATGAGGAGGAGGGTGACAGAGATGATGACAACTCAGATGGTGGGGATGATGGGGGAGATGATGGAGGGGAGGCAGAGAGGGCAGCGAGGCAGAGGATGGACAACCTAGCTAGTGCATAGGTTGTATAGAGGCCCAGATCTGGTGGTAGACCACGAACGATCATCATGATGTCCTCCTCTTCTCAGCAGGCATAGATAGCCACTCTGCAGGCCCAAGTGTAGACTATTCAGGGTCAGTTAGGTCAAGCACAGAGTGTGATAGCACAACTACAATCAC
>VDFB02000003.1:115829302-115960813 GCA_007258455.2 Sequoia sempervirens | reverse complement strand
TTAATACATGCTTCCAAGATTATAGGTGAAAATATTAATTAGACCATTGGAAACATGTAGTTTGTTATGATAGAATTATTAATTACATATGCCCCATAAATAAATTTATGGCGCATTGAGATGTATTAGATTGATAATTTGTAAAATCCAAGCAATTTGGCCACCCCATTGATTGCAATGTATTCGCCAATTTCGAATTGGCTAATATGAACTATTTACCAATTAGTGAAGATTCACCACTAAAAAAATCCCTAATTGCCTCCTTTCAAGGCATACATTCACTTTTGAAACACGAGGACCCCCATTTTGAGAAAAACCCTCTCCATTTAAGGCATTATTCAAAAAATTAGCCACTTTAGCATGAACAGATGGGGATGAATAAAACCCTATCAATACATCATAAAAAGACATTTTTCTTTATCACCTAACCCTCCAACCAACTCCATGATTGGGTGAAGCCACATAAGTGGTTTACACTTTGAAGGAGGAAGGAAAAATGGCATTTTTGTGCTTTCCCAAATTCAGGGGGTTCGCTCGAACCCAATGGTTCGAGCGAACCCATTCAAGCGTTCGGTCAAACCCTTTTGAGGTCAACGTTTTAATAATATTTTAATGGGTTCAAACGAATGGGTGTTCATTTGAACCCCTAGAATTAGGGCATGTTTTAAAAGAATGTCACGGTCGAACCAACAATGCTTTTTGTCACTGGCGAATGTGAGTTCTTGGAGCATGTGAAGCGGCGAACGTTTGGCGAATTTGTGGGAAAAGAACTTCAACATACCACCTCAAGAGCTATTTCCATCACCTTCAATGTCCTTCGACCTCCACAAAGCTTTCAAGGTTGGTTTTATTTTGTCATGGCAGCTTGAATTGCATTTGTTTGAAAGTTTCAAACCCTAAATGAACAAATATGTTTTGTGTGTATGTTTATTCATAACATTCTATAATTTTTTTGTGCGTATGATAGCATTTTATGAGACCAAAGCTCCCATTTTGATATACCCAATTCCAAAGCTCCCATTTTAATTTATATACCCTATTTCAAAGCTCTCATTTTGGCGTAGTAGGGTGAAGGTTTTGGAATTTGGCTTTACAGCAGCCAATTGCATTTGCTTGAAAGTTTCTAAAGCCTTTAGAATAAACCCATAAAATGCTTCGAATTTGGCTTTACAGCTGCCAATTGCATTTGCTTGAAAGTTTCTAAAGCCCTGCATGCTGTGGAATTTGGCTTTACAACTACCAATTGCATTTTCTTGAAAGTTTCTAAAGCCCTACATGTTGTGGAATTTGGCTTTGCAACTGCCAATTGCATTTGCTTGAAATTTTATAAAGCCTTTTAAACAAACCCATTTTGCAAATTTTGGCTTTACAGCTGCCAATTGCATTTGCTTGAAAGTTTCTAAAGCCTTTTAAACAAACCCATTTTGAAAATTTTGGTTTTACAACTACCAATTGCATTTGATTGATAGTTTCTAAAGTCTTTTAAATAAACCCATTTGCTTGCAAAATTTGGCTTTACAACTGCCAATTGCATTTGTTTGCATTCCAATGACCACAAGTTATTATAGATCTACCACTAATGATGATTCATATTATGGAATAAAATAAGTTATAGAATAAGAATTATTTTATAATTTTATTATAGTTTATATCCCATGCAAAATATAAAAGTCAAAATTTAGAGTTTAGTTTCTAGTTGTTAGGAGATTAGTGCTAATTTTTAGTTTATTTTTATTTTGCACTTCACATTAATATTTTGATAATATTCCCCAACTCTTTACTTTTGGCATATTCATCCCTAAATTATTGTTATAATTCCTCAAAAATGGATCCATACACATACACACTCAAGATTAATTTATGGCAACATTGAAGAACTTATCTTGCACACATATGGCTTCCTCAAACATACATAAAATATGTCTCTTGATCTAAATAAAGGTCTTGGATAAGGAAAGAAAGCTTAAATCCAAAGGAAAGACCTTTATAAAGTCACAAAAACCATTTAAAGAACATAAAGAAGACTTGTCCATTATTTTAAATAAATATGCACAAAGAGGAAATTAGCCAAAAATCTTAAGGATCCATTCAATCGTGATAATCATATTATTTAACAAACATGAAAATAACATAAAAATAATTACACCATTATTTTCAAAGAAAGGTAGAGTTAGGAAAGGAATAAAATATCACAAGAGCACTATCTCAAGAAAAATTTAAAATCCAAGGAGATTTGATATGTTGATAGAACACTCTTTCTAATATTCTCACAAGCTTTACCAAATCCTTCTCAATCCAAACCCTCTTGGTTTCTTTCACTTCCCTCTTCTCAAGTTCCTTGAATTATATAATAATCAAATCGCAAAAGAGGCAACCCCTCTTCTTAACCTTTCATTTTGGCTAAATAAGTTGAATCTAATATATATTGCTTCATCTAATGGATTTTTAACATGTTGAACCATTTATTCAAAGAAAATAAGAGAGTCCACAAAGAAATTTTGAGTAAATAAGGTAAGTTTTAACTTATAAAATGTGGTAACTCTTAGATATTTTCCTCACCAAAATATCTCTCCAAATTTAAATCTAAATGTTAATCCAAAAAAATAAAAATTCATAACTAAATTTAATTCAAAAAGTGGGCCATCTATGGCCTTCTATAAAATTCTCAAAGATGTCATTCCAATAAATGATAAATTAAAAGTTAAGTTATGACCTACACCAAAATGACATGAAATTATCTTTCTAAGATGTCATATTTGCATAAATCCCTCAAAGAATTTTTTAACTAATTTTAAACACTCAAACAAATACATATATATGAATATACTTCATTTATAAATTCTCGGAATATATCAATCCATCATGTAATTAAAATCTTAGACATCATGCATAATATTTTTGATGTATTCACAAAGCCACCTAGGGTCTCATAAGACTTGAGTAGGTGAATACCCATATGCATATATCTAATGGTGGGGTAAATGAAGGAGGATTAGGAGTAAGTTCATATATATCTATTACTTATTTTTCAATCCAATATATTGGTTATAGAGGTTGCATTTGAATAGAAGAAGAGAAGATAAGGTCTATTAAAATATGGCTCACCATCTTCTCTATTCTTAGGATTTTAGAGTATATCAAAATATTCAACCTATATTTCATTGTCAATCTCAACCAATCTTTGCTTCAACTTCCAAATCATCCACACAATCCTCCCTGAAATATTCAATATGTGAAACATAATTATGAGGAAGATACAAATAATCCTTGAGATAGCTTTTTGTATCAAAGGATAATATGGTTCTATAATTTTAAACTATTTCCAATTTTGAAATCAAAATACAATCAATTATCTATTTAATCTCAATAATCATAATTTTAAGGCAAACATAAATTACTTGAATCCTTTTAAGGTCTCTCATTAGATTCTACTTACTTAACTTAAATTTAAAAAACAACATTAAAATCCACATTATAACAAATTTCAAAGACATATATTATTACAATATTATTTGAAAATCTAATTGTAATGAATGTTATAGTAATAAATATTCAAATTTTAAATCTATGAAAATATATAACCAAATGATCCTTAGTTTTCATATATCATTTGTGACGAGAATGCTGAATATTATAATTTTTTAGGTCAATCTTAGGCACTAATTCGTGCCATTGTTAAAATGATCCTTAGTTTATTCATTGTTTTTTTCAATATAGAGGGGGTCAAATATCATTTGGCACATGGAGTTCGTCCACATCCAGGATCCCATCACTCTCAGCCCAACACTAGTGCACATAAGGATACACCTATAGATCATTCGACTGCTGCATAGACTATGGGTTTTACCGAGATGTTGATTGGTCTCGGTTTGTCATCGTTGATTCCATCTCACCTACATAGTCCTCTTCACTCATCATTTATGGCACGACAAGGGACATATCAGATGGATGTAGATGTTGACTCATCACTTGACCTTTTGGTTCATATGGTGGAGATGACCATTGCAAGGGACTTAGGTCATCCGATATCAGATGATGTACATGTTTCAATTCTTTTTTTAATTATTTTTAAATTTTAGTTTTAACTAGATATTCATGTACTGATATATATGTATATATATTGCAGGTGGACATACCACATGTTACTCCTAGCCTTGCTCTAGATTGTGTACATCGACATGACTCTATGGATGATTTTGCTACCAGTGGACATGTGAGTTTTAAATTTCTATATATACACGTGTATATGTACATGCATATGTATGCATAGATCTAGATAGATATTTAAAAATACAAGTACATTCTTAAAAATAACTTTCATAAAATTTATTTAATATATTATATGTATTTAACACATTGTGTACACAATTTTATCTGCAGGGGTTAGCACATCCATTAGAGCAGGGTTCTCATTCAGATGGTCATTCAACTAGGAGTCGATATTCATATTAGGCTCTACACTAGATTTGTGATCTTTACTACATGTATTTGCTTATATGATGATCTCTAGTATTCGACATTTGATGATCTCTAACTTACATTTGCTTATATGATATACATTTGATCTCTAACATACATTTGCTTATTTGATGACCTCTTTGCTTATAACATGTTTATGTTTATACATTGAATCTATTTACATGTATGTATGTGTTTTCTTATGTTTAAATTTTTATATGGCATACATACATTTGCTTATATTCAATATACATACATTTTCTTATTTGATGATCTCTAACTTATATTTGCTTATATGCTATACATTTGATTTCTAACATACATTTGCTTATTTGATGACCTCTTTGCTTATAACATGTTATGTTTATACATTTAATCTATTTACATGTATGTATGTGTTTTCTTATGTTTACATGTTTATATGATATACATGCTTATCTCTAGTAGAATTTTAGGAGAAGACTATTTCATTTTAGCCAAAAATCAATAATGCACATTGAAATAAGTTTTGTTGGTGTTGAACCCACAAACAAAGACCATTAAAATGGTCCCAAATGTTATTATAGAATCCCATAGAGTTGTGAAATTTTATGTTAGTTCATTTGATCACAACATCCCATTTGATCCTATATTCCCAAAGATAAGGAAATGAATGCCACTTTATAATTAAGTTCATTCGTGTTGATCACAATAAATATTTTGCACACACACCCCTTGAATTTTATAGTAAGTAGTAAAAAATTATAAAATAAATTACTCCCAAGCAAGTAAACTAATGATACTTTATAAATGAGTGTATTTACAAGCCTATTTATTAATGCACATGTTCTACTAGTTTTAAAATTTCATAAAAATGATGAAATTAAAATCTTGATACAAAATAAGAACAAATAAAGTGCATCACTTTGTGGTACACAAAACTCATTTTTTTTAAATGACTTAAGCAACATGAACCATTGAGGAGTTGAGAACAAAATATAATTATAAAGAAGAGGTAGGAACATTCCTTTTATAATTATATCATCCTTCAAACACTTTCCCTCTAAGTTATAAAATTTTATGTTAAATTATTTCATAAATAATCTCTTAATCTACACCATTATTTAACATGATCATGCTTTCCTACAACTGGATATAAAATTATAGATTTTTAAAGAAATTCAATGCATAATTTGCTAGTTTCAACTTAGGATAGGAAAATTTTATTCTTTGAAACATTAAGAAAATTCAATTCAAATTATACCTCTATGTGCTCAAATCATTGTTCTACCCTCTCTACATCTCCTACAAATGAAAATATCTCAACTATTGATTTAGAACCATCAAGGTGTGTTTGGTTAACTAGAATGACCATGGAAATTTTCCTCTACTATATATTGGGTTGTTACCTTACTCTGCAATGAGCATAACTTATCTAAGAGACACTTTATTAAACACTATGCTATCTCATTGGTTGAGATAATCTTGCACCTTTGGTATCAAGCTTGAGGAATATTATATTTTAGACAAGGAACAAAATTCTAAAATTACTCTATGTTGCATACCTATACATTAAATAACAAAAAACTCCACAATGAAATAACTTGTTTGATTACCACTTGATTCATTTAAATACAAGCATATAAATACAAGATTATTTTTCATTATTCCATATCAAATTGCAAGATTAATTCACATTTATATCACTTGGAGCACAAATTTTGGAGAAGAGATTTTTGCACATTTATCAAGGAGGCAAATATTGGAGAAGACAACTTTTCATTTTTATCAATCAAGGAAAATTTTGGAGGAGAATTTAACTAAGTTGGTAGAGGATTTGTTTTGAGTCATCTTTAACTTGAAGAAGAAAATGGGACAACAAAGAAAAAGAAAAAATGTGTCTCAATGAAAATTGTCAAAAGTAGAAGAACAAAAGAGGCGTGAACAAAACTTGGAAAATTATCATAGAAAGAAACAAGGTACATGCTTGTTTCTTCTCTCTCTCTCTCTCAAGTGTGTGTTTAGGAATTTTATTAACACCTCAATTTGTTTTCCTTATAAATATATTTCCAATTATGAAAACCATGTTAGATTTAACTTGGAAACTTGAATACTAAAAAATAGTCATCTTGCATAGACATTACCTAAATTCCTTATCATCTATTTCGAATTGCTTTTGTTCCATGGAATTCTTAAGTTCAAGAATCCTAGATTTTATTTGTTTCAACTCCACTTAAATAGCTCATAGTCTCTCACTTTCTTTGCTTGCATGTAAATTCAAACAACAAGAAGGAAATTCTCAAGCTGAAGTTGAGCCAAATCTAGATATTAGATCAAACGAATCCACTAAAGAACACATGAACCTTGAAGATAGGGAGGAGACCCAAGTTCAAACAATGCTTGTTGGAGAGGGGTCAGGATCACTTCCTTCTACTGGTATGGATGAGCATATATAAAACTAGTTGAAACTTCTCTCACTTATAGCATAATGTCTTATCACTTTGTTTGCTTGCATACATAAACTTCACTTATATCTAGCATCATCTCTCACTTTCTTTTCAAAATATTGTGTGACATGTAGAAAGGGCTCAACAAGTAAGAAGTTCTCATGCTGAAGTTGAGCCAAATCTAGATATTGGATCAAATGAATCCTTTGAAGAACACATGGACCTTGAAGATAGGGAGGAGGCCCAAGTTAAAACAATGCATGTTGGAGAGGGGTCAGGATCACTTCCTTCTACTGGTATGGATGAGCATATAAAACTAGCTGAAAAGGTGAGGAAACAAATTTCTTATAGAAATTTAGATCATTTACTTGAAATGGATATGGAGAAATTGAAATGTTATGTCGACCAGCCTACAAATAAGAGAAAGAGGTCAATTACTAAATCTGTAAATGGAATAATCAATGATCATTTAAATCATCTTGAAACACTTGAAAAAATCCAATTGTTATCACATTTACTTCTTTGTAATGAGTTGAAAGAGTCATTACAATTGTTGGGTGTAAATTCGGCATCAAATAAGAAGAAACACATGGCATTACAAAAGGATACTGCTCAAAATTTCAAAAAGGGTTTAGATTCCATTGGGAAAGGATCTTGGTTAGTGGATAAGGCCACTACAAGAAGGGTCATGTTGACATCTATTATAAATCAAGATATAGAAAGAAAAAGAAAAATGTCTGCACTTTCGGTTGAAATTGGTTATAGTAGAACCACACTAATAAAATATGAGAAAAAGAGAAAGCTTTGGATGAGAGTTTAGAAGGAAATTGGGCAATTATGTGTAGAGCTCCCCACTCTGACAAGATTGAAGATGTTTTTAGGAACTTGATCTCAAGTTTTTGTCATGATTAGACTCGTCCATCATCAAATACTAGAGATGTTATGAGATGCAAGATTGGGCCTGGTATTTATAAAAATCATATCAAACATTGGCTAGACATAGAATAACTTGAGATGTATATGAACTTTTGTAGTATATATCCTCATATAAAGATTGGGTAAACAATGTTTGAAAGGTTAAAGCCATATTATGTGAAGATAAACAAGTTTTTTGAAACTTATTGTTGTCACTATCATATTGAATTTGATCTCTACTATTAGGTGTTTCGAAAGATGAGAGAAGAAAGTTGTGGTTTTCAAAATGCACCTCCTAAACAGGCAAGTTTGTTCATAAAGGCTATGTTATGTGATCATGGAAATGGACCTCAAATAAATTGCATAAAAGGAATTTGTGAAACATGTGGAAATTTGGCTAAATTTCCTTCAATAAATGAGGATATTGACTTAACAAAGATAGTAAATTGCAAGAGGTAAGTACTATTTTTAGAGATTTTATTTGTTTTAATTTGATTAGATTGTTATTTGAATTCTCTAATGTAATGTTTCATTGATTGTGTGGTTTATTACTTATTCACATATTTTACTCACATAGGTACAAGTATGTAAAGTTTCAAACAAATTTTGGGAAAGAATCTATAAGGTTGAACTATGTAGAAGAGGAGATTCCTATTGGAAAATTTATGGAAGATTTTTGAAAATTGATACAACCATACATAAAGCATTCCTTTTTTGCTAAGTGGCAAGCACAACAATTCCAAACATTAAGAGATACTTTCCCACTTGGAATAGTTCTATCAGTAGTTGACTTTGCAGAAAATTACTCCTTTCACTACAACAAAACAGGCAATTAGCACCTAAAATAGCGCTAGATTTTAGTGTATTTGAGTTCATGAATTGGGAACTTCTGCGGGCGCAAAACTCGGCACAAAATGGTATGTTCACTTCGGTGATGGATTTAGCACTGGGTTTAGCGTCGGATTTAGCGACAGATTTAGCGTCAGGTTTAACGACGGATTTAGCGCCGAATTTAGCGTCGGGTTTAGCACCAATTTTTTGTTGCTTCCAGTTTGGCTTTTGATTTTTCTTTTGGTTTTGCTTCTTATGTTGCTTCCACGTTTGCTTCCAGTTTTGCTTCAGGTTTTGCTTCTATATTTGCTTCCGATTTTGCTTCCAATTTTGCTTCTAGTTTTGCTTCCAGTTTTGCTTCTAGATTTGCTTTCGATTTTGCTTCCAATTTTGCTTCCAATTTTGCTTCCAATTTTGCTTCCAATTTTGCTTCCAATTTTACTTCTGATTTTACTTCCAGTTTTGCTTCCAAGATTGCTTTTGGTTTGCTTCTAGTTTGGCTTCCATTGTTGCTTCCTTTTTTGCTTCTAAAAATGCTTCTTGTTTTGCGTCCATTTATTAATTTAATATGTTTTATTTCAATTTAATTAGTTAAATATATCATGCCTCTTAAATAACTCATATGATTATAGAGTAATTAAATTAAATAATATGTTTTATTTCAATTTAATTAATTAAATATATCATGCCTCTTAAATAACTCATATGATTATAGAGTAAGTAATTTAATTATTTAACTCATATGATTAAATAACAAGATAATTATTAATAACATGATCATC
This sequence comes from Sequoia sempervirens, assembly GCA_007258455.2. NCBI lineage: Eukaryota > Viridiplantae > Streptophyta > Pinopsida > Cupressales > Cupressaceae > Sequoia > Sequoia sempervirens. The sequence continues at coordinate 115,951,401 of VDFB02000003.1, read as the reverse complement.
ATTTATAATTAAAACAAGTGAGTCAAATATCTATATAAGTAGATGAAAACAAGTGATTAAAACAAGTGAATCAAATATGCCACTAGATTAATAACATTTCAAAATGATACATGTCCAACAGTCGACATAAGTCAAAATGACACATGTACAAATGATATAAGTAAAAATGATAAATTATATAACTCAAAATGATACAAGTCAAAATGATACATGTCCAAATGATATATTTCAAAATGATACATGTCAAAATGATACAACTCAATAATATGGTACTACAAGCCGTGAAAATGATACATATGATGGTAACCATGAAAAGAGGCATCATAACAATATATTAGCAATGATCCATGATGCATTCTATATGATCATGAAAGTCACTGGCTACTACTAGCAACTGCCTCATCATCATCATCATCATCATCATCATCATCATCATCATCATCATCATCACCATCGTGATCATCATCTTTTTCATCATCATCATCATCAGCCTTGGTGTCTTTTGTATCTATGTCATCATCATCCTCTGCCATGTGATATGTACCGAAACCAACATATTCTAGACCTTTATATCATGAGGATCATCTTGATCTTTTGGAAGACCTGTGTTCTGCAAAAAAAAAAAATTTAATGAAAAATTATTATTTATTTCATGCAATAATTTATTTTTTTGTTATATATCTAATATTACAATATGTGAAATGAAACCATAATCATATTACATCATATCAAAGTGCACATACCATAATAAAATTTCATAAAAGTTACAACTAATATGTCATTCCAGTGATGTAAAACATGCAACAATTCTAATAAACGCTAGTAAAATATGCTAGCATTTGGTGGAAGAGGAAGAAAGATGATTGGAACTCTGGAGGCCCATCATAATGGATTTCAGTATTCAACACGAGAGCAGAAGAGATCTGATATCATGTATCAAAAAATTAAGCATGCATTCTTCTAGCCAGTGGAGAAGGAGATGATTACTTTGCTTCATTTTCATTTGCATAACCATATCAATGGTGTGAACCAAGAAGACCAAGGATTTCCTATTTTATGTGGAGGTAATGGATGTGGTCCAAACTTTAGGAGGGGCAAGAAGGTCAATGTATGATCTTGATGAAATTGAGGAAAAACAGTAAGAGAGGGACAGGAAAAATAAAATCAATGCAGAGTTTCAAGGATTTGTCAAGCGAGTAATAGAGTTTCAAGGAATTTGAGCTAGAGTTTGATATACCATTTAGGATAAAACATCAATAATGAGAAAATTAACAAAAAATCAAAAGTGCATAATACATAATCTATGTTGTAAAGTTAAAAAGTCTTACAAAAATAAATATAAAACTCCAAAGCATTTTCCATTTGTTCTCTAAAGTTTAGTCCAATCAACCAAAGCAAGAAACATATATCTTATTACTATTTAAATCAAAAGAAGATATCTAATATACAATTCAAAAGATCAGCATATGAGCTAATTTGTTAAAGTACATGTTCTCCTTCAAGTATCGATTCCTTGATAAACTCAATTTGGTCCTCAAATACATACTTGTCACAAGTTTCAAAGGAATCTATCATGAGAATCTAGCCATGACTATATGTAACTGTATATGCATAAAATTGGTCATATTTAATTATTCCTGACGTTTAATTAAATATTTATTATTTAATTAATTCCTCTAAAAGTCTTCTATACGTAATTAAATTTATTTAATTTAATTATAGTATTCATTCATTTTATTCTCCCACCATAATTAAATAGATCTATTTTATTTAATTATTCCACATTCTACTTGATTAAATTAAATAAATACATTTTATTTATTTAAGTTAATTATCATCTTTTGAATTTAATTAAATCTTTTTAATTAAATTTAAATATCTCTTTTCTTTCTATTTTAAAAACTTTCCTCTAATTAATTAAATACTTTTATTTAATTAATTTCATTCTTTCAAATTTAATTAAATATTTTATTTAATTAAAGATTTTCTGCTTTCTTCAAATCATAATTAGATATTCTGTTTAATTATGAAATCTTCTGATTTCCTCAAAATCTTAAATATTTATTTACTTAAGAAAAAATCAACATGCACTCATAAATAAATAATTGAATTAGATAATTCATTATTTATCTTATCATAATCTTTCCATTTTTTTCTTCTAAAAAGATGATTTTTAAATCATCTCATCTTATCTCTTCCATTAAAATGGAAAAATCTGGCTTTATTCGTTTTCTTCTATTTTCTCTTCAATCTCATCTATCTTCAACCGTTTGATCTGTCAGGAATTATCATAGCCGTTGACCAAACCAGCCAATCGAAATCTTCAAAAAACTCTATAAAAGCCAGTGCAAATCCAAGCTTTTGTTACTTACATACAACTTATACACATGTTGCACATATTTTCATCTTGTTTATTGCAATCATATCATTTTCAGCATAACATCAATATTCTCATCTTAGCATAGCTTTTGCATTTAGCATAGTTTTGCATTTTAAATCTCGTTCTTTAGCTGTCATTTTGTTGAGCTTGGTCTGCTGATCTGAGAGTTATCTGGAAAACAACAAAATGCTGAAGATAGAGGAAGATAAGACGGTTTCGGGAAGCTGCTGTTACAGTTTGCATATTTCTGTTTCTTTTGTTTCAGCTTCTTTGATTTAATGTCTTATTAATATGTGTTGATTTCATTTAAATTGATCCAATATTTCACACACACATAAAATGGCGCCCACCGTGGGGCCCTTGCCCCTATTTTAATATCTTTTTGCAAGTTTTTTTGACAGGTCACGGCTAAAACAACGAATTAGCGCATAAAACACGCTTCAGCACAGTTTACAACCAGTCCAGCGCCCGTAATCCATCCTGCAGCGCATTTGATAGATCCTGCAGAGCGATTGATAGATCCTGCAGCGCATTTGATAGATCCTGCAGAGCGATTGACAGATCCTGCAGAGCGATTGATAGATCCTGTAGAGCGATTGATAGATCCTGCAGTGCATTTGATAGATCCTGCAGCGCATTTGATAGATCCTGCAGAGCGATTGATAGATCCTGCAGCGCATTTGATAGATCCTACAGAGCGATTGACAGATCCTGCAGCGCGATTGATAGATCCTGCAGAGCAATTGACAGATCCTGCAAAGCTCTTGATGAATCCTGCAGAGCATTTTTTTTCTTTTAAATTCTGCATTTGTAATCTGTAACTTAAGTATAATTTGACTGGATCCGACGCAACCGCGGCCAGTAAGGGCTTTAAAAGAATGAAGCAATCCTAGGGTAGTCACATAATTCATAATTAAGCAATCCTAGGGTAGACACATCTGGATAAAATGAAGCAATCTAGGATAGTCACCACACAATGAATCTTGCAGTTAAAATTGAACAAACTTGTTTTTAGTGAAGCAACATCTTCACTTAGATTAGATCATTGTGATTTGGGATTTAAAATGAACATTTGCTTGCTTTGAATGTGGCAATAGGTCTATGCTCTCCCCTTAATTGGGTGATCAGAATACCATACTTGCCTTTTAGTTTCCATGCAATTTTACTGCTTTAATTACATCCTTTAGAGAGCCTGCCGTAGTGGAAAAAAGTACTCACCCTATGGGAACGACTCAAGTGGGTTCAAGCCAAAGCCAGGCTATTCCGCCCCACTATAAAATTTAAAGCAAATCTGGGGAAACCCTCTTTTGTCGGTAGTGTGCAAGATAACCATCCCCAAAGCCTTTGTTCTAAAGGTTGGGAGGTCTCCTGAGGGAGTTTATTATTGCTGCACCGAACGGAAATCCTTACTACGAACCTAGTGTAGTGGCCAACCGAGTCAGTTTCCAAACATTCTAATAATCACAGTGCAAGGGGAGGGAAGAATCTGCCCCCAAGACACTCACCATATAACTTCCAAGGACCGTTTGCTCAGGGGATCCGGTATCCACTTCCGTAACTTTGAGTACGCACTTGGAAAAGACAAAAACACGGGCGCCCCCTCGGGGGTGACACGGCTGTGTGAGTCGACGCAGTTCTAAGATGTGGGTTGTTGATTACTAGAATGACCTACTTGATCATTTAAGAGTGAGTCTGTCTGAATTGTCTTTCATGTGGAAAACCTGTGAATACATTTGATGAAAAACATTTCTTGATCAAACAATTCATGTTAGTATAGGGCTTTAAGAACAACTATTTTCAAAAATGCTTGTTGTGTCTTCCATTACATTAATTCAGATAAAGAGATCATCCAAAAGGAACATGAAGAACAACAACTGAAAGCCACTTAAGAGTTTTTCATATCATTGATTCAAAAACATTCCCAATACTTTTCCCATGCTTAGAGATTGGAAGTCAACAAAGTTTCCCAAGAAATCAGTTTCCAAGAGAATCAAAAAACCCAAGAAACCATTAGGATACAAGAAGACATTGCAAAAGAGAAAATTCTTGTACAAAAGTCTACAAGTCTTGCTTCACTATCGAGGATTTCTTCACAGATATCAAGATTTTGTTAGAGGATTCACTGATGAATATGTTGTAGATCCCTTAGATTCCCGAGCTTATTATCAAAGAAGAGCTCTATCACAATGGCATAATCATAACCAACCTCTTGAATTTGACAACATACCACAACCTTCTATAGAGTATCCTTCACATCCCAATCAAATCCTTCATTGATTTTGGAACATTTCTTCGAAAACAAAGATCAAAACTTTAAGAGTGCATCTCTCAAACAACTTTCTAATTTTTGGTTCAACTTCCCCAACAGGATTCTGAAATCCTTCATCAATTGGAAGCCACAATCAATAAATTAGGAGCATCCTTGATCATATCATAAGATTCTACATCTTATCAGATCATCATCATCGCACTTGTCAAAATCATGATCTAAGTCTAGAAGAATTTTTCAAAATCATATGCCTACCTTCACAAGATCCCAATTCAATAAATTGAAGGACAAAATTCAACAAGAAGGACATACTCAAAACATTCAAGAGGAGGGTGAAAGTAGCAATCCTCTTTACATCATGAATCGTAATCCACTTTTTGACAAAGATACAGATAACAGAGAAGAAAAACCGTTCCATCAATACAAAGACATGAACATGACGCAGATAGATAGTGATGAGGAACAATATGAGGAACGTCTTAGAGAGGTTGAGCAAGATACAAAATTCCATAAAGCCATTGAAAAGATCTTGCAGCGAGACAAGGAAAAATATTTTCGCTATCTAGCCGAACAAGGGGCTAAGTTACCTCATGACTTTAATACTGAAAATTTGAAAAACAAACCTAAAGAGACACCCCTTTCTGATCTTAGTGCCTTGACCCAAAAAATCAAGGCACTTCAAGGACAAGTCAAAGAATTACAAGGGGGAACAACCACGAAGAAATACACTCTCGAGGACATTTGTCCTTATCCTTTTGACCGAAGTCTAAACATGATTCCTTTTCCCAAGCATTGTGAAATGCCAAAATTTGATCGCTATAATGGGAAAACGGATCCAGTTGATCACATTAGAGACTTTAGGAACATGACATTGGAATTCGCTCACGAAGATACTTACTTGTTGCGATTATTTCCTAGGAGCCTTGGAGTTAACTCTATGGAATGGTTATCTAAGATTACGCCTCCCGTCAGGACATTTGAAGAATTGATCAACCTATTCATATCACAATATGCTTACAACATACAACACCTGATCACCATGATAGATCTTTGCAAAGATGCACAAAAACCTGGTGAATCTTTCATTACATTTCTTCAGAGATGGAGAAGAATATTTGCTAGGTATCCACGACCTGTTCCCGAAAAAGAAAAGATGGTTACTTTTATCAACAGTCTAAATTCAGAAATGAGCTATCATTTGAACTTACATTGTCCTTCTTCTTTTGAGAAAATGATTGAAGATGCCTTAACCATTGAAAATGCTTTGGTCAAAAGAGGGATAATAAAGCATGACAAAGAAAATCCCAGCTCATCCAATCATCACAATAATCAGGACAAATCTAAATTCTGGACTCGCAACAAAAATATGGTGAATGATGGTGTTGTTGATGCAAATCATGCCTCAACCAAGCCATTTGTCCTCAGCACTCCAAACACTCGCAACAACAATGTCAACTCAATTGCAAATCACGGAAATAATCCTCCTCTTCCGAGGAACAATACAAATCAAAACTCTACTTCCCATCAAGGAATTTCCAACAACCAAGGTTACCGAGGAACAAATAACAATCAAAATTCTTTAGGGAACACCTCGAATTCAAATCCACCAAGATTTTCATTCTTCTTGAATAGAAGAACTTTCACTCCATTGGGTCAATCTGTAGAATCCGCATTCAAAGAGTTGATGGCCAAAAATGTCATTACTTTGCCGCCTCAACGAAATTATGAACCCAGTGTAAAGCCTCCATCATGGAATGAGGCGTACTATTGTGATTATCATTGGTGTAAAGGTCATCGCACCAACAACTGCCAAGCCTTGAAAAATGCCATTCAAGACTTGATCGACAATGAAATCATCACAATAGAAGGAAATCAACAAACAAACGCAGACCACCAAGCATTCTGCAATCCTTTGCCTAATTATCAAAAGGGTGAGTCTTTTGAAAAAAAAGGTGAATCACATCAATGATGATCATATAATTAATCATCTTTATGCAGACGACGAGCAGGTGAATGTCATAAAAGTCAACCAGAAGATGGAATATAGAGAAGTCAACGCAACAACAAGAGCGCAAGCTAAAGTTGTCTTGAAAGGCGCTTCTTCAAAATCCACTGAACCTCCACCTCAACATCAATATGATTTGGTCAATCAACTTCGAAAAACTCCCGCTCAAATTTCTATTTTGGAACTATTGAAGATTTCCCCAGCCCATAAGGAAATTCTCGAAAAAGCCCTCGTTGAAACCAATGTATCTACTGATTTGGATGTGAATCAATTTCAAGCCATGGTAGGACACTTGTCCTCACCCACTTGCCTTTCATTCTCTGATAAAGATGACGTTTCCATAACTCATCCCCATAACTCATCATTGTATTTATAGGTCATGATTCACAAGTTTCATATCAGACAAGTTCTAATAGATGGAGGTGCTGGTTTGAACATCTGTACCATGAAATTGGTTAAAGCCTTAGGATTTTCTGAGGACTCCATTGATTTCAGAAGAAAGATTACTATAAAGGCTTATGATGATGAAGAAAGAGCATCCAAAGGTCTAATCATGCTACCAATCAGAGTGGGCCCTGTCATAAAGAATACTTTCTGTCAAGTACTGGACCGTGATCTTGCATACAACATCTTGTTGGGTCGTCCTTGGATCCATGAAATGCAAGCTGTCCCATCAACCTATCATCAATGTCTAAAGTTTCCTTATGATGGACAGGAAATCACAATATCCGCTAATAATTCCAATATCCAAACTTGTGCCAATATGAAAGCCAGTCAAGATACTTTGGTCCCTAACAATCGAGAAGCTCATGCTAGGACTTCTCTAAAGATTGACACACAAATCAGTCAATTGACCAATAGTTTTGACAAAAAGATGAAATTCAAGGATCATGGAGTTGGAGAATACTCTCTTTGTCTTGCCAATTTACCTACATCACCTCGATCACATGGACAGCCATCTATCAAGGAACATCAAATATCAGCAGCATCAACATCAAAGCAAACACCAATAGAGCCAATTACAAAATTTAATGGACAATTCATCAAAGAAAAATTCCCCATGGAAAATCCTGAGGATACAAAAAATTTAAATTGGCTCTATAAAGATGAAGATGAAGCAGTCTCTAATGTCAAATTACCCACGGACAAATATGGAAGAGGGTATTCAATCATGCAGAAGATGGGCTATGATGAAGGTCCTATCGGAAAAAGGAAGGAAGGAGTAGTTGAACCTATTCACCTTCGCGGACTTGCTGCAAAAGAGAAAACTGGATTAGGTTATGATACTCACTCCGAAGAAAACACATCCAAACAACTACATGGCGCTGTCTTCGCATTGCAAGAAAGCTCATATTCACGAGAAGCATGCTTGACAACAGTTCAGAATTTCATGGATAACAATTCTGATACAGACTCTGCTGAATATGAATGGGACACCATTTACAATAATGAGTTATGGAGGAACAAAGAGGTTGATGTAATACACCAGTACGCTCCAACTCTAATTGAAGGTGAAGGGTCAGGGTCCCAACCACAAGAATCTGAACCACAAATCGACTATGATTCTAGTGATACTGAGTCAGATCTAAACGAACAAGATTATCATGAGGACAGTATCATCATTGACTCACCTCATACCTCGGATCCTACCGACCACTCTGTTATGACCGTGACCATAGCCAATTTCACACAACCTAACGATCCTATACCCTTGATTTATCCGGATCTCATTGATTGGGATTCATCCGAACCTATCAATATACCTATGTTTCCAAGTGATGAAGCTATCGTAAACTTTCTTTCCGCAGATGATACAAATGATTGTTCCACTAGCGATTTTCGACATAAAGTTTTTGATCAGGAAAGTGTCAAGTCTCCCAGCTGCAAAAGTAAAAACAAAAAAGAAAGATCTAATGGTGAAAACTAGAATCTGGCAGTATTAGATCAAACAAAAGATAAAATAAAGAGCGTATCAGATGGTGAAAACCTTTTTGAGGCACTAGATGATGGGAATCTTGACACTCTCCCGGAGCACTACCATGAGCGATCGCCTATTCTGATTGAGCCTACAAAAGCTGTTGATCTTGAAACTTCTGACAAACCAAGAATTTTATAGTTAGCCGCATCAATGACAGAGAAAGAAATACCAGAGTTCATGGAATTCCTGAAAGCAAATCAAGTCAATTTTGTGTGGTCTTACGCTAACATGCCTGGTCTTGATCCTGATCTTATCATGCATCACTTGTCCATCAAACCAGGGACCAAGCCGGTGAAACAAAAATTCAGAAAGATGCACCCTCATGTTGCATTATTGGTTAAGGAATAACTAAGAAAACTCCTTGATGTGGGCTTCATAAGACCAATCGACTATGCATAATGGATTTCCAACATTGTTCCTGTATCCAAGCCAGATAAAACTGTCAGAATATGTACAGATTTCAGAGATCTCAATAACGCATGTCCTAAGGATGATTTCCCACTACCAAATATCGACACCATAGTTGATCTAACAGCTAGCCATGCCATGTATTCATTAATGGATGGTTTTTCTGATTACAACCAAATCAAGATTGCACCTGAAGACCAAGAGAAAACAGCTTTTACATGTCCATGGGAAACTTATTGTTGGAACGTCATGCCTTTCGGTCTTAAGAATGCTGGGGCTACCTACCAAAGAGCCATGACCACAATCTTTCATGACATGATGCATGTCTTCATGGAAGATTATGTGGATGACATATTGGCAAAATCATACACCCAAGAAGGACATCTTGAAATATTATCCAAAATATTTGCAAGATTAGAGAAATTCAAAGTTCGTCTTAACCCTAAGAAATGTGTTTTTGGGGTCAAATCGGGAAAACTCTTGGGATACATCGTGTCAGAAAAAGGAATTGAAGTAGATCCTGCAAAAGTACAAGCAATCATGGAAATGCCTCCACCAAAGAACATCAGTCAGTTGAGATCATTACAAGGACGACTGCAATCAATACGAAGGTTCATTGCACAATTGGCCGATAAAATTTTTCCTTTCACACATCTACTGCATAAAAATGTTCCTTTCAAGTGGGATGACAAATGTGAATTGGCTTTTCAACAAATCAAACAATATTTGATGACTCCACCAATTCTCATACCACCGAATCCAGACAAACCACTCATCTTATATATTGCCGCAACAGAAACAGCTCTGGGGGCATTGCTAGCACAAGAAGACTCTACAGGAAAGGAACGTGCAATCTACTACATCAGTAGAACATTAACAAGTCATGAGCTCAACTACACTTCTATTGAGAAGGCTTGTCTGGCAGTATTCTTTGCTTCACAAAAGTTTCAACATTACATGCTGACCCATATAGTCAATTTGGTTTCGAAGATTGATCCACTCAAGTATTTGTTGAGCAAGGCATCATTGACAGGAAGGTTAGCCAAATGGGTAATGATTCTAAGTGAGTTTGACATACATTATGTTGATCGCAAGGAAATCAAAGGACAATTTATCGTTGATCAACTAGCTGAAGCACCATTACAAGCAGATCATCCTCTGCACATTGAATTTCTAGATGCTGATGTTTTTACTGTAGAATCTAAACAACCATGGTCTTTATATTTTGATGGTTCTTTCACTCAACATGGATCGGGGGCAGGCATACTTTTCATCACCCCTCAAGGACACACCATTCCTCGTTCATATAGGCTAATGTTTCCATGCACAAACAACATAGCTGAATATGAAGCATTAATCACAGGACTCAAAATAGCACTGGAATGGAGAAGTACAGAACTACAGGTGTATGGTGATTCACAGCTGGTTATCAATCAGATCAATAATGATTATCAAACCAAAGATGACAAACTGCTTCCTTATAAAAAGATGGTGGATGACTTCAAGAAATACTTTGTGGACATCAAATTTACACAAATTCCAAGGCTTGATAATAAAGCAGCTGATGCCATGGCTACAATCGCATCATTGTTACAACTCCCAAAAACTCAAAATCGTTATGAATTTCTAGTGGAAAAATCATTTACACCTGCTTATGATACACCTGAAAGCCAAATCATTTGCCACTTAGTAGGACCTGATTCGCCTTGGTACGGAAAAATTTATGCCTATCTCAAAGATGACATCTTACCACCTGATTTATCCCGTAACCAAAAACGCAACTTTATCCGCCAATCTGCTCGCTACACTCTTATCGCTGACACCCTATATTGCCGTGGTCTTGATGGTACTTTACTCTGATGTCTTGAATGTGAGGAATCTAACAAATTTTTACAAGAAGTTCATGGGGGCATCTGTGGTACTCATTCGAGTGGACTGACTTTATCCAAAAAATTGATTAGAATGGGTTACTACTAGCCTACGATGGAGAGGGAATCATTCACTTTTGTGAAAACATGCTCAAAATTTTAGATTCATGGGAATCTCATTCATACTCCTGCACAAGAACTTCAACCATTTACACCAACCTGGCCATTTTCTCAATGGGGGTTAGATCTAGTGGGCAAGATTCATCCTTCTTCATCAAATGGGCATAAATTTATCATCACAGCAACAGAGTATTTCACTAAGTGGATTGAGGCAGTCCCTCTTACCAAAGTTACCGGCAAACAAATATCATCATTCATACTCAACTATATTATTTGTCGGTATGGCATTCCCAACTCCATTATTACAGATAATGGACGTCCGTTCAAAAATCAGGATGTTGATGAACTTTGTGAGAGATTTCACATACAACATAGATATTCAACACCTTACTATCCACAAGGGAATGGCCAAGCAGAGGCCTCAAATAAAACAATACTGAAAATCTTGAAAAAGACTGTGAATGAATCAGGGAAGGATTGGCATGTTCAACTCAATCCCACCTTGTGGGCCTATAGAACCAGTGTCCGCACGCCAACAGGAGCAACGCCATTCGCCCTTGTTTATGGAGCAGAAGCCATATTTCCCTTAGAAGTTGAGATTCCCTCACTTAGAGTATCATTAAAAGGCCTTACAACAGATGATGAATACAGAGTTTCCCGACTTCAAGAGCTTGAACTCCTAGATGAGAAGAGACAAAGAGCAGCTAATCATTTGAAAGCTTATCAATAGATGATGTCTCGCAGCTATAACCACAAAGTAAAGCCACGTACTTTTCAGGTGGGTGATCTTGTTCTGAAAGAGAACCCACGCAATCAGCAAGATAGAGAGAAGAAAGGAAAGTTCGAACCAAATTGGCTAGGTCCTTATGTGGTTATTACAGTCTACGGTTCAGGAGCCTACAAGTTATCAACACTAGAAGGGGACCTGTTTGACGAGCCTATCAACAGCATGCACCTGAAAAAGTATTATGCCTAAGGCAGTTATCATCAGCAGCAAAAATCCTGAAGAAATATCAAAAAAATCAGAAAAAGTCCTGAAGAAATATCAAAAAAAAAAAAGTCATAGGGTGAAAACCTGGCAAACAGGCAGTCTATTGACAAGAAAAATGCAATAAAAACAAATAGTGAAAATCTGGAAAATAGACGCTATTTGGAAGCTCTCCATCTATTAGTTCATGTTCTGCATTTAACTTTTCATCCTTCTTTTTCATGCATCTTTTCCATCATCTTAGGGTCACACACCGGCACCATGCTATCATCATTTGCCTCGAGCGATAACGTCTTACCATGGCTTGATTATTGTACCTATTCATTTCAGCAAGTTGTGTCAATACCTAGGGCAAACGTGGGGCATACTAGGGGCAATCAACTTTCAACAATGACACAATGACATCGAAGCCCATCACGCAAAACAAAACAACCAACTCAAACCAAAACATCCAATCATTGATTCATATTGCAATAGCTTTCAGTTGCATACCTTACCATGACTCATATCTGGATGATCTCTAATCTAAATAATGTTTGGAATCACAGTATTTCATTTTTTGAATAATGGTTGTTTAATTTTCGATATCATTTCTTTGGAGCACACTCGATGATGTACTGAACTAGAGTGGCGAGGAAAGAGGATGATTTTTCCTTGTCTGCTGTCTGGAGGTTAATCATTTATCGATTGCAAATATGTCGCGAGACATGATTTTCAAAAGCTTATCATTGATGACAGTTCCAAATTTGCATCAGATGGTGGTTAGTCTTTGTCTGTTTACGCAAGAAATGCTCAGGTCATCTCGGTTCAATTATACCTAGATGCTTGTGTTCACTTGCTATATCAAAAATCATGAAAGTTGTACTCAGGTCATCATTGGTGCTAATTTCCCCTCTGATGCTTGTACATACTTCCAACATTTTAAAAGCGCTCTATGATGATTCCAGAAAATATACCAACAAGCTCAACAAAATGGTTGGTTTCATTTAGTTGCATTTCATTTTAGATCATTTGTACATATCTGCATAGTGGATTTGCACTCGAGTTTTGAAAGGATAATAATCACATCAATGGATGTCATGTCTCTTTGGACTACTTGTGGAGGACATTTGAACATTTGTTTCATCATCACCTTTCACCTACATTATCATTTCGGCTGGGTCCTATCATTTATCATTTATCATTCATTTGCATATCATTTAGATTCTCTATCATCTTCATCTCATTAACACTTTATCATTTTCATATTCATTTCATGTTCCTTTGTTACATTTGCATCATTTCATTCATTTTCATTTCGTTATCATATCTTATCATATCATTTTCCTTCATTATCATATCTTATCATATCATTTTCATTTCATTATCACTTATCATTTCATTTATCATTCATTTCATTCATTATTTTCAATATCATGCAGTTCATTTCATATCACTTATCATTTTCATACATGTCATTATCATTGCATTTCACTTAATCACCATTACAAAACATTGCATTCATATCATATCGTTTTAAAATCATTATGTCATTTTCCATATCATTTCATTCATTATCATCTTACAGTTGAAAATCCAAAAACAACCATTCCATATATACATTTCCATATACACATCATAAGTCATCCACCTACTTGACATCATTAGTATACATCATCAGTCATCATCATCATCATAAAAACATCATATTGAATCATCCTGCATATCATGTTAGTCATCAAATCATTAAAATGCATATCAAAATCCATAACACATAGAAACAAATGCATATCACATCATAAATGCACATCACATCATCACAAATCATTGCCATTGCATATCATCACTCATCAAAAATAATACAAATGTCCAATGTCCAATGAAGCTAAAAATTCCAAAGAGATACATGAGATATGACCAAAATAACGTACATGCTCCAAACATAATAGGCATCGAGATGTGTGAATGAATCAATAATGATACATCAAAAATATCACGAGTCTCATAACTCTAACTACTAGAGCCCCCTGATAGGGTTGGCCTCTGTGATGAAAGTCTTATCTCCTGCCCCAAGATCTCTGCGTGTTCCCAACACACCTCAATTTTGAAAAGGTCAACCAAAATCTCTCTATCTATCAATGCCTCACATCATGCAATCACAACTCATCTCAAGTGACCCATATCAGTAACCCATATCAAGTGAACTATATCAGTGACCGATATCAGTGACTCATACCAGTGCATCATATCACAGACCCATATCACCCAATCAATCCTATCAGGCAAACCAATACACAAATCTATCTAGCTCGATATCATATCAATCTGATCTACCATCAATCACTATTTGTTTTCTATCGCAGAAAGCAAATTTATCAAAAAGGAAATCATTCATCTACTATTTGTTTTCTATCGCAGAAAGCAAATTTATCAAACACTTTATCAATCATTTACTCTTTGTTTTTTTTCAAGAAGCAAAGTTATCAGTTCATCATCATCATTTCATCATCTCCATCAAAAGGGGCATCATATCAACAGAGGTATCTTTTACATCATTTATCGGGAGCTAAATCACTGTCTCCTCGGCAGAATATCATTATCCAATCTTCTTTATCACATTTTCAAACTTCATATCATCCGTGATTTACCTCCCAAGGGGGCATCATCAGTAGTAACATGAATATCAAAAACGCATCAGGGCACATTATTCTTAGTCTATTTTTTTTTTCTTTGAAGCAATGCGTTTCACACATCACTTCAAAGAGGGGCAAAATGTATATGCATAAAATTGGTCATATTTAATTATTCCTGACGTTTAATTAAATATTTATTATTTAATTAATTCCTCTAAAAGTCTTCTATACGTAATTAAATTTATTTAATTTAATTATAGTATTCATTCATTTTATTCTCCCACCATAATTAAATAGATCTATTTTATTTAATTATTCCACATTCTACTTGATTAAATTAAATAAATACATTTTATTTATTTAAGTTAATTATCATCTTTTGAATTTAATTAAATCTTTTTAATTAAATTTAAATATCTCTTTTCTTTCTATTTTAAAACTTTCCTCTAATTAATTAAATACTTTTATTTAATTAATTTCATTCTTTCAAATTTAATTAAATATTTTATTTAATTAAAGATTTTCTGCTTTCTTCAAATCATAATTAGATATTCTGTTTAATTATGAAATCTTCTGATTTCCTCAAAATCTTAAATATTTATTTACTTAAGAAAAAATCAACATGCACTCATAAATAAATAATTGAATTAGATAATTCATTATTTCTCTTATCATAATCTTTCCATTTTTTTCTTCTAAAAAGATGATTTTTAAATCATCTCATCTTATCTCTTCCATTAAAATGGAAAAATCTGGCTTTATTCGTTTTCTTCTATTTTCTCTTCAATCTCATCTATCTTCAACCGTTTGATCTGTCAGGAATTATCATAGCCGTTGACCAAACCAGCCAATCGAAATCTTCAAAAAACTCTATAAAAGCCAGTGCAAATCCAAGCTTTTGTTACTTACATACAACTTATACACATGTTGCACATATTTTCATCTTGTTTATTGCAATCATATCATTTTCAGCATAACATCAATATTCTCATCTTAGCATAGCTTTTGCATTTAGCATAGTTTTGCATTTTAAATCTCATTCTTTAGCTGTCATTTTGTTGAGCTTGGTCTGCTGATCTGAGAGCTATCTGGAAAACAACAAAACGCTGAAGATAGAGGAAGATAAGACGGTTTCGGGAAGCTGCTGTTACAGTTTGCATATTTCTGTTTCTTTTGTTTCAGCTTCTTTGATTTAATGTCTTATTAATATGTGTTGATTTCATTTAAATTGATCCAATATTTCACACACACAGTAACAATCTAAAACATTCATAATCAAAGACAATTGCTTTACAAATTCTGCTATGCATTGATGCATTCTTCATGTTGAAATGAGTGTTTAGAGCTATGATAACCACATTCATGTCTTGAGGGAATCTCACTGTCTAAGGAAGAAGTCAAAGTGCCTTGGAGCAACAATAGCATTCAGCATCGACCATATTTGAGACAAAATCGCATTCATTTTTGTGGCATGATTGTCTGAAGTCATTAACAGTGTTTTGAGGGCTTTTCTAATTTTAGGCGATGACTTCTCTTTGAGAATCTTTGAAACGGTTTTAGATTTCTATCTTTGGCACGAATGTTTGAATTTGGAGTGAAATTTTTGGAGTTATGTGTCCTTTGAAGAATCGAGCATGTGTAAAGGTGTGGAGTGTTGAGTGAGTCGTGATGCTATAGGTGCTAATTACTTAAAAGGAAAAATGAAAAAAATAAACATGTGTTTTACATACCAAGCTATTTACTTATAAAATATGGGAATGGAAGATGTGCTAATTGCTATTTCTCCAGCCATATTCATTAAAAACCATGATCAAATGCTAGGTAAGTTATTACCATAAGTATAGAAAAGGAAAAATGAAAAAAACAAACATTTGTTTTACATACTAGTTGCCCCTTGTTTGATTTTCCACATAATGTGAAAACAAATGTGAAAATGAATTTCTTTGTAGATATAAAAGTAATGCCATGGTAACTATTTGGCTCCACAACATAAGAAAGTTGTTTGAAAAGCTTTTTCAACCACATAATGTTCACGAGTTCCAAAATCAGAAATATAATACAAAATTGTTCACTTGACCTTGAAGCTTCAATTAGTATGCTTATAGGATTTTATGTTGTAAAAATATATTCTAGTGGCTTGAAGAAAATAGTGAACAACTGAAATATTTTTTGTTGATCCATTTTGCCAACATAAACCTGTACAAAACATATTAATATCCTATTAAGATCATTCCACCCAACACAGGAAAGCTTGGATTCCTCTTTTCACCAAGAGAAAGCCAAAGCCTTCACCTCCTCATGTAAACATAAGAAAAATTTGTTGTCAACCAGTCAATCACTTAATAATAACTCACTTTCTAGCAACACATAAACATAAGAAATGTATAACTACATAAAAGATTATTTATGGGGCAATTTCAAATTAAAAAGAGGTGTACTTTCTACTGTTGCAAGGAGCTTGATGGATTAATCCTCACCCTTTATTGTAAACTCAATGTACTTGCCTCTCTATATAAATGCAATCACTTTCTCTTGTAAAAGATAAGGAAGGACTAAAAAGAAAAAGAATTGTTGAAACAATGCCAATTTTTCTGAATCAATACAAATAGAAGTTCATTTGTTGCTACTATATGAGTTTGTTTTATTGGTTGGATGTGGTTTTTATGGTTCAGTTTACCCTTTTGATTATTTAAGTTTCATTTATGATTAATTATTCAAATTGAAAATGCAGATCAACAAGAAGACTCTTTCGACATGTTGAGTTTTAGGTTTCATTTTGCTAACACAAAAGTGGAATTTTTTTTGTTTCAGTCTACTATTGATTTTGAGCTTTAAATTAGGGGTCAATAGCAACTAGATTAGTCTAATTTGATGGGAAAAAAAAAATATCAACCCAACAAGTAACGAAAAATCATGGATAGTGAAGAAGGAAGTTATTCAAATTAATATGAAAGAATTACAATCTAATTTTCTAAAGGTAAATGATCAGACTCTTGATGTACCATTCCAATACATCACCATGACCAGTCATATCAGGCTTGTACAATTTTTTTAAAGGAGTCTCAAGATTATCTAAATAGTGAAAATCAAGGTGATACAATGTTATGAGGTGATATTGACAACATAAGTCTAGTAATACAAGTGGAAGAAGACCAACCCAAAAGATGAAGAAGGTATTGTGAATGGCTGCAGCCATGAAAGGTTTTCAAAACCTCAAAAATAGTAAACAAAATGCAGGTAAGTTCTCCATTCCATAAGTATTATAATTTTCTATAATGAGACGAGCCTGAAACTAGGTTATCTTCTTTAGAAAGTGAGGAAATAAAATGGTATGGCCGCAGCCTATGTAGAGGAGCACACTTTTTCTTTTGTTTCCACACAAAGGACAAAAATTTTCTTTCAAATCATGCTCAAATTGAGCTCATTTAAGAAGAGAATACACAAGATGAAAGCATAGAAACTCACCTAGTTTTTGTGTGAAGAGAGGAACCATCAAAACCTGCATGCTTGTGGCCTTCAAAACTCAAGCCAAGTGTGTCCATGGTGGCCCGAGGTAATGAGATATCAACAGAGGAAACAAACATAGAAAAATGCATCAGAAATTCACTCATGGCCACTACCTAGAGGCCCTAAATCCTTCAAAAACGGAGTCAAAATGACCCAAAACAAAGAAGAAACAACTTACCATTAAGTTCCTAAATGAAATCGACACCAAATCAACATAGCAGTGCATAAAATGTTTGATTTTCAGGCTTGAACCCCAAGTTTCCATGGCGGTTGTGTGCCAAGTTCTCCAGAAATGGCAAAGTGAAAAATGAGGCGAGAAATGTGGAAGTTCAATGTTTTGTGGTTAGGGTTTCATGTTGCCCTAGCTTGCCCTTATCTTTTTATCACATTGATTTACAATTAAAGTGGCTTGACTAATACTTTAGCTCATCATTCCTACGTTGTTCTATGCCTTAGGTTTTCCTATGGTTTTGAATTAAAACCAAATAATTTTATGCCTTAGTTTCTTTATGATTTTTATAGAAAATCAAGATAGGTATTATACTTGGCTGAGTTCAAGTGAGTGTCGTCAACAGGACTCGACAGGCAGGGTTTGAAAAGTGCAAAAAATTACATGAAATTTAAGGTTAAAACTTGTTTTTTTTTTACTTATTGTGAATGCAAAATGATGTACGCCATGAAGGTTTGTATGGTTTTGGAGGTCTTAATTTGGGCTTGGTGGTGGGGGTTCTGCCCCTCGACTCCACCATGTATCACGACAGGGAGAATGCCCAGGGCACTGCCCTAGGACCTCGCAAGGGGCACTGCCCCTCGACACCGCTGGGGGCACTGCCCCCATACCCCCGCAAGGGGCATTTCTCCTTGACCCCACTAGGGGCTCTACCCCAAAACCCCCACGAGGGGTGCTGCCCCTTGACCCCGCTGGGGGCGCTAGCCCTAGACCCCCGCAAAGGGTGTTGCCCCTTAACCCCATTCGGGGTGTTTCCCCTTGACCCCACTGGGGCCATTGCCCCCCATCCCCCGCAAGGGGAGCTACCGCCAAACCCTTGTGAGGGGCGCTACCCCTTGACCCCACTAGAGGCATTGTGCCTAGACCCCACAAAGGGCACTGCCCCCCAAACCCATTAGGGAAATTGCTTTGATACTTGAGATTATGGCTACTGCATCATCTAGGACCTATCTTAGACACATTCATAGGAAGGATGTAGGCTCCTTTTAGCCATAGAATTCTAGTTATTTTTTTGAATCTTTTGATATTTCATTTTTTTTTGGAACATTTGATGTCATGGATTTCATATTCAATTATTTTTGTATACATTCGAGTCTTTGACTATATATCTAAGTGTGTTATTTCCTTGAGCAACTCAACTACAATTTGTGTTTATAACTTTATACTTATATGATCAATATATACTTGTCTTAGTGACGAGGACCTTGATTGGGTTGACCAGGCAGATAGAGAGGTTGAGGCTATAGCCATGACAGAGGAGGAGGCTAAAGCACGAGAAAACACATCCACAACTAATGTTGGTGAGGGTGGCATGGTGTCACAAGCAGATACTATGGTTGCAGTTGCTACATCATCTGGGACCCACCTTAGATGCCTTCGTAGGAAGGATGTAGACTCCTTTGAGCCATATAATTGTAGTTATTGTTTTGATATTTCATATTTGTTTGGAACATTCGATGTCATGCATTTCATATTTTATGAGTTTTGTATACATTTGACTATATTTATATATCTAAGCGTGTGTTATTTCCTTCAGCAACTCAACTACAATTTGTGTACTTTATACTTATGTGATCAATGTATACTTGTGTATGTGATCAAATTTGCTTCTATTTAATGATGTTATTGTGTCTTTAAGGTTTATTCAATAAAGTGTGCTTGAAACAAGTTTTAAATCCTTACAAATCTCTAAATTTCTAGTCCCAAGTCAAGTCACCCTATCCGAGTCCCGAGTCGAGTCACCATAGCCGAGTCCTAAGTTGAGTCACCCTAGCCGAGTTGAGCCGAGTCCAAGTCTCATTACTATGATTTAAATAAAACTAAAATGAATATGAATTAAATATATAATTTAATCATTAAATTATGATTTTAATTATTATAATTTTTTTAAAAATGTGTGATTGTGATTGTGATATTACATTAGATTCCTTGCACACTAAGATTTTTTTTAATTAAAATAGATCTGCCTCTTGCATTTCTTCCAAACCATTCATATTATTATTGTGAAAAATAAATTCTAAATAATGATTAATATTCAACATATAAATTTTATTATTATTTATTTATTTTATAATATTTTATAAATTAAATATTACAATTTTTAATTCAAAAGAAGATAAAAATTCCATTTAATTCAAATGATATTAAATCTCAAATTTAAGATCATACTATTATCTTCATATTATCCTTTAAAAACATTTTTTTTAATCTTTTACTCAAAAATATTAAACATGGGAAAATTTGTAGATGATTGAATGTAGAAATGAGGTGTATTATGCCATAAAATGTACAAAAGGGATATAGTTGAATTTTTATGCCCTTGCAATCACACCAAGGGTATAGGGTTGAGGGTCCAATGTATAAGGTAGAGGGTATAGGGGTTTAGGGATTAGGGTTTAAGGGTTGAGGGTTGAGTGTGGAGGGTAGAGGGTTGAGGGTTGAGGGTTTAAGGGTTGTAGGATTAAGGGTTGAGGGTTGAGGGATTAGGGTAGAGAGTTTACTTGGGTTTAAGGGCTTAAGAGTTGAGGGTTGAGGGTAGAGGGTAGAGGCCAGTTTAAGGATTTAGGGTTTAAGGGCTGAGGGACGTTGAGGGTTTAGGGTTTAGGGTTGAGTGTTTAAGGGTTGATGGTTTAGGGTTGAGGTTAGGGTAGAGAGGGAGGGTCGATGCATGGAGTGAGGGATGGAGGGAGAAGTGAGATAGAGACAAGGAGAGAAGAGGAGGGAGGAGCAGAGATATATATATGAGGGTTGAGGATCCAATATATAAGGTAGAGGATTGAGAATTGAGGGTATAGAGTTGAGAACCTATAGGGTTGATGGTTAAGGGTTGAGGGTAGAGCGTTTAGGGTATAGTTTTGAGGGTATATAGTTGAAGAATTAGGGTTGAGGGTCCAATGTATAGGGTAGAGGGTATAGGGGTTGAGGGTTTAGGGTTTAAGGTTGAGGGTTGAGGGTTGAAGGAATAGGGTTGAGGGTTGAGGGATCTTTTGATGCAAGTGAAATGTAGGCAAGCAATTGATGGCCAGTGAATATTGGGGAAGGATTTTTTGTTCTAACACCCCTAATCCCTTAACCCTTGATCCCTGCTAGATCAAAACAATTAGGCGCTAAATTAGGCACTAAATTTGGCGCTAAACCTGATGTTAAACCTAATGCAAAACCTGACGCTAAACTAAGCACTAATTAGTGCCTACTTGGCACTAAATCTGGCACTAAACCCGATGCTAAGCCCGACGTTAAACTTGGTGCTAAACCCGACGCTAAACCCAATGCTAATCCCGGTGCTAAACTTAGCGCTAAACCCAATGCTAAACCTGATGCTAAACTCGACACTAAATCCAACATTAAACTAAGCGCTAATTAGCGCCTACTTATTTTGATCGGCGCAAAAAATGCCAAAAATAGTGCCATCCCGATAAATAGCACCGACTTTTTCAAAAAATTAGAGAAAATTACATTAAAACAATGGGTGGAAGAAAAAAAGGGAGCTAATCATAGGGATTTGTTGTAGTGTTTGTACATCAAAAGGAGATTCAATCAGAATATTACTTTTTAAAGCAAATCACTATTATGGTTCATGTGTGTTATCAACATGCACAATCAGAATTGGATGGTGTTGAGAGTATGGATGAAGAACGAGCCATTAAGAAAGAATATCAATTTTATATTAGTGATGATAAAGAGCATGACATGTTTTTTGTACAACATTGCTTTACAATTTTTTTTGAGAATTTGAGAAGCAAGGGTGTAAAATTTGAAAAGAATTTTGTATGGCCAGATGGATGTGCAACACAATTCAAATCTTCACGACCATTCTATGCACTTTGTAGATATCATAAAATCTAAAAAATACCACATGTTTGGAGTTTTTTTTAGAGTGGGCATGGAAAGAGTGAGCATGATGGAGCAGAAGCTTGCATCAAATGAGCTTTAAGAAAGCATCAAATGAGTTATTCAGAAGATCATATAAACAATGTACATGATTTTGTTGAATGGTGTAAGAAACACTTTGCATCAAATGTGGTGTTGAGGGTCAAAGTAGCACAACAACATTAAACAAAATATTACTATTCTATTTCTCCTGAAAGAGAAAGATAATACATGGTGACCTAACTCCCAAGGTCCTAGTAATTGGTTCTCAATTATGTTGATATCACTCAGTGGTTCATATAACTGTAATGTTCAAGGGGCCTTTGCTGGTAACAAGGAACAAGACTGCATAGCATCAATTAGTCTACGTTGGGGGGGGGGGGGTTTAAATAAAAGAAAAAGATGAATCAGAGCTTCAAATCAAAGAAACATGAGTAAAATTCTTACATATCCAGACATGCATATCAATAATGAGTGTTTATTCCACCTAACCACAACTATAGCAAGATGCAATCCATAGAATAAACTATGCTACTACATACATCCATAATTCTAATTCAAATACCATCAATATTCACTAAACTTGCTTCAAACAAATCACTCACTCATCATCTAAAACACATATCAAATGAATACGAAACAACTTCATCCACAGATAATCCAATGATATAATCTTGAATCCAATTCCTTTTATTGACTTTCATCAAATAAGAAACAATTAAGCACAACAAAAATCACTGGCGTATGGATTGATCATGTACCATTAACCTTATCAAAATAGATCCAAAATTTAAAACCATAACATAAAAATGTATGAAAAACTGTAAAATAACCAAGTTTTATTGAACTTTTAGAGTATCTCTCCTAAAACATAGAAATCCTAGATCTAATCTCTATTTTTTATCATCAGGTGGCTGATCTTCCTTCAATTAGCCAACCTTTTTAAAGTAGAACCCAATAATACATATATGGTGCCACACGCACAAGTTTCTCAATATTATCAATCTAGATCCACAATCAATGGAACTGGAACTAAACACAGAAGTAGAATAATGAACCCTTGTTCCAAGGCTGATTACTCTATGGTACCAAAAAGAAATCTAATATTCCAAGAAGAAAGTGAAACCCATAGATCAAACTCAGAGTTGAGCTTATGTCAAAACCCACAAAAAGAGGAGAAAAGAAGATATTGAGTATGGTGAAAAGAGTCAGTTCACTCTTGCAATGAATTCTCAAGGATGTACTCGTCATAACTGGAGAACACTTGTTGAAGAGTACCTAAATTAGGTCCATCCAACCAATCATCTTCAAATCTGATCCTTTCAAATTCTGCAAAAACCAACCTTTGTACCTCCTTTAACTTGATTAACTCCTTTCTAGCAGTTCTTATCTCCTCCCTGATATCCATAAACTGATCTAATAATAGATTCTCCCCATCACCTCCCTTTTGCATAATTTCCTCAAACCTACCCCTCCATCTCTCCCTTAGTTTATCCAAAGATAGGCCTTCTTTGTTTGAGGAATCTAGGTTAATTAAAATGGCCACAATTGCCTCTAATTCAACCATCTGTTGATTCAAATCTTTTCTCATTTCTCAAACTTCTTCTTGATGCCCATGAATAGTCCTAGACTTATACCTTATGATGCTCATAGTTTTTTCCACAAAATCTACATTACCATGCTCAAGAATTGAATATTCCAACAAGGTGGACTTGGGAACTTTTCCAATATCTTCAAGCCTTTTAACACATTCCTTGTATTCATCATCTTGCTTATCCAGATCCTTGGCCTGTTGATCTAGATCATCTGCCAATTCAAGAGCAACCTTATGAATTTTAGAACCCTCAACGAGAACATCATCAACCTCCTGGTTGAGCTTATCCAACCATTTATCCATCATTCCTACCTTTCTTTTCATTTGAACCAAATCATCTGCTTCCTTCTTTGTTAACAAAACTAGGGATTCAGGAAGAACAGCTTGTTGGGAAATGGGACTTGAAACATCTTTCAAAAAACTATGGAGCTGATCCAATTGAGCCTTAAGCTCATCCTTCCTTTGTTTATCTGTGAACATCTGGGATTTAGTTGAAGAGGCCACAATATCAATCAAACTCATTTGCTGGTTTCTTGTAGGCTTTCCCAAATTTATCACCCCAACTGATAATCAGTATCTTTCATATCATCATGGCTCTTCTCCATTACGGGTATGGCACATTCAACAACAATCTCTCCAGCATCAGTGAGCCTAGAAGAGTGAAGAACTCAGGCTTTCTTTTTAGGTTTCTCCTTCCCAATTTCTTTCATCATTTCCTCCCAATTCAATGGTTGTGGTTGAACAACTTGTTTTCTTTCCAAGTCCAGTTTTAACCAAGTAGGAGCAATAGGAGTAGTGGCTTCCTGGGCTGAAGAAGAAGCAATAGTAGTGGAAGACAAAGGTTGTAACAATGTAAGCCCTGGTTGAGAATCAACTTCCTGCACATTTTTCTAATCACTTTGTTCCTTTTCCTGTGCTAACTTTTATGCTTCCTCATTATCCTTCTGCTCTTGTAGCCTTTTAGCCTCCAGCTCCTGCTTTAAACATTCCTCTTCCACTTTCTTTTTCTCTAACATTTGATCCCACGGCTTCTTCAACTCTTCAACATAGTCTCATGCCTCCTTAGACTTCTTTTCATATTCAACAATCTCAACAGCCTCTCTTTCCCTTTTCAAACGTTCTTGCTCTTCCCTTTTCCTATAAGCCTCTTCTTGTGCCTTGATCTTAGCTTCAATAGCTTCTTTTTCTCTTCTTTGTTGGGCCTTTTCCTCTTCAAGGTTATGAATCTTTTGCTACATCATCAAATTATCTCTCTCTTCTTGTATCTTGAGCTCCTACTCCTTTTGTTGTTGTTATTGAGCTAATTCATTAGCCTTGACCTTATCTTCCAACTCCTTCTGCTTGGCCGCCAATTCAGATCGTTCCTCGGCCTCCTCCTCTTGTTGCTTAGTTGATGCCTCATCTTGTTCCTTGGCATCAACTTCTCATTTTTCATCTTCAAAAAGTTTCCACTAATCTTCCTCAGTCAATATGTGTTCGGTCCCTGCATCATCTGTCATATCAAGAGATGTTAATACATGATGCTCTTTATCAGATGGAGTCTTTTCTAAATCTGTTTCTACATTATGTATCTCAATTTCATCCTTCATTTTCTTTAAGACCTCTACTTCATCATGGAGGGCTCCCTTTGGTGATTCTTGACCTAGTTCTTGTGTATCAGAGGGTTGAGTAGATACCTCCCCTCCAACAAATGTAGAAGCCCCTACCTCCGCAATTGTTTCATCTTCTTGCACCTCTAGAAGGTCTTGAGGGACCACCTCCTCTTGTGTATTAGAAGGCATAAACTCTAAGGGTTCCTTAGGTGCCATCCTTCTCTTTTCCCTTTTATATACTTGGGTGGTACCTGCAACCTTCCTCTTCTTAGATGATTGAGCCTCGGTTTGATTAGCCCTCAAACTCACCCAGTGAATACTCCTATCCAGCACCGGTCTTGCAATCTACTTTACGTCAATTGTCTCCTCAGCATTCTAGACTACTAGATCAAGATCTTTAGTACCAATCTTGTCTGCATTATACCCGGGATCCAAAACTATCCCATCATCAGAAAAAATTTATGGAATATCTTCTTTTATCCCAAACTCAACCATAAGTGGGATAGGTATCCTTTCATAATTCTTTTTCCTAAGATCATATTCATCCTGCAAGTCCTCCCAAAAATCCTCCAACAGATTAAAGTGCTTATCAAAAACACTGGGAAGCAAAGCCCCCAACTTGTGCTTGGGGTCATAGTGCTTCCTTGTAGTGTACAAGCCCAACTTTAAATAAACTAATTCATCACAAATGACCTTAGCTACCTGAATGTGTGGACAACTAAAGGCTCCCAACTTCATTGGAAACTTATGGCACCCATTCTTGTGCTTGTTGCCAAACTTGAAATTAATAGCCAAGGCTTGATAAATAAACTCCATTAGAATGATCCTATCACCACAACATCTAGGTAGCAAATGGGGTGACCATCAAAACCTGCTAACCTGAAATAGGTGAATGTGGGGTACTGGATAAACCAATTCCCCCACTCATTCACAAAAGCCATTGCCTCCCTGCTAAGCCTATATCCAGCATCACCATTAAGCTTGTTAATAATAACATAAAGAAAGGCATCATTTACCCTTCTATAATGTTGCTTTGATGCCTACAAGGTGAGCTAATTATAATATTCCAACACTCTCTTCTATCCTTGGGCTTCCCCCAATATACCCACTATATGAAGTCCAGGAAAAATCCCCACTTGGGCAGCTGCATAAACCACATAGGAGGTCATAAAGAAACACTTGGTTTCTCTCACTTTTATCATTTGAT
Organism: Sequoia sempervirens; assembly: GCA_007258455.2. Classification (NCBI taxonomy): domain Eukaryota; kingdom Viridiplantae; phylum Streptophyta; class Pinopsida; order Cupressales; family Cupressaceae; genus Sequoia; species Sequoia sempervirens. Next base: position 115,924,774 of record VDFB02000003.1, on the reverse strand, counting down.
TGTGAATGTTGTCTGATACTATCATTGACCAGTCAAATTGTTGCCTCCCATCCAAAATAGTTTGGATAAAAGGAAACATCCATTCCTTAAACGGTGAAGCATCCCTTTTTCCAAACACCCTAGAAAGGAACATGATTATATCTGCAATCTCTTTACTAAAGTATGCCCTCTTAGGCTGGTCTGGAAGCTTGGTCAGAGACTTCTTCTCCACCCTCATCCAAGTCTTATTCATGTGAAATATATTCCTCTCCTTATTATCACTATAAAGCTTCAAAGCCTCTGCCTCATTCAATTTCCTAGGATTCTTGGGATCAGGTATATTAAACAGGAATTTGATCATTGGAGGCATGAAGTCAATAATGGCATTAGCCTTTACATCCACACACTGCCTAGTAGTAGGGTTATATGCTCCAGCTGCTGCAAGAATCAACTCTAGACATTGGATAGATAGGGGGAAGAGTGCAACATGTGCCAACCTGGATTGAACAATTCTTTCCGTCCTTCCCATGACCTGCTCCTCGATGAATGTCTCATCATGCAATTCTTCATAGTTAAAAGGGCCCAAATTGGTGTCAGTAATATCAGCCCAGTCGAAATCAATTTTGCTAGTTGTGAGGGAAAATTCCCTATGCTTACATCTCAAGGTATACGGAAGCTATTCCACCTTGATCTTCTTTGGTCTAACTCCTTTCCATGAAGTTTCACCTGGTTAGCTTCTTTGAGAGGCCTCATCTGATGCCCCCAACATTTCTTGATTTCTGCAGCAACTTCCTGTACTAGATGAACAAAACATCCAAGTTAGCTAATCATATAATCCCTTGTCCATCCTCCTAAGATAATATTTACTTAGTCAAAATCTGCCTTTATCATAGGTGGAACTGTAGAAGTATTAGGCATAAAAGACATTTCTTATTATGTGGCGAGGTTGGGATCAGAACTGGATAAGAACCAAAATGAGGTCAGAAGCGGGACCGGAATAGGAACCAGACCAGAACTAGTTGTTAGTTCCCAAATTCAACTTCCACTCCGGCTCTGGTTCCGCTCAAGAACAAGGTATAAAGACACATCATAATAAATGAGAGCAGAATAATTTTAGGAAATGAAGAGTATTTCAAACAAGGTACAGTCATATGAACTTTAAACCCTGGGTCACATGGGCTTAAAGGAAACCAGGAATAGCATAGTTTAATCCTCCAAATACTCCTCCATACAAAAGGTCATTTAAACCATGGAAAAGGTCATTTTGCAAAGGTTTTCGAACAAAACCCTAGTTCACTCGACACGTTGTTTCTGAAAACTAGGTCATAACAAGAATCCCACATGGACAACACAGATTCAACGTGGGAAGACTAGAAAAAGAGTTTTAAAACAAATTTTCATCACCTAAGCAAGGAACTCCTTCAAAAATTGAAACCCTAGTTAAAACTAGAGCACGAAAAAATGGACTTGTCACAAAAGTGATAACAAAACAAACAACAAAACAAAATGACAAACGAAAGATAAACCCAAAACGGAACGGGACGGAAAAGAAAGGACCAAACAAACAAAACAAGAAAAGAAAAACACAAACACAAACAAACGGAGAAATTCACAGAACAAAAAACCATCCTACGAATACACTAAAACAACACACCTGAAAGAACAAATGGGAGATGGAAAAGCAAAGAAACCTACCTGAAAATGCTCCTCAGGACTGACCAGAATTTAGCCAAGATTCACTCTGCAACTCGCCTCCGCAATCAAATCAATCCTTTCGTGACTTCCCTAGTCGTGGTTTTCTTAAAAAAAATTGAATAATAATGATAATGAGCTAGTTTAAACATGATTAAACCTTTAAAAATTAATTCGTGCATGCAATAGGCTGCATTTAATGCCATAAATGTGGTAGTTCGGGGACGGAGCCATTGACATGAATAGATAGTTAAGTCAAGTCCACTGAACATCAAAAGGTAAGGCAGACGCAAATCTGGGTCGGAGACAAGATAAATAAACCCACACATAGTTCCTTACTTAATTTCCAACCTCGAATCCGGTCCCGACAAAAGGACAACGACCAAAACACAACACAAGAGGATGGGGGCGGAGGCAAAACTGAAATGGAACTTCACAAAGTTAGAAGTTTGATTTCGGGTCCAGGTCCGATCCTGACCAAAAAGCAAAGAACAAAACACACAAGCACAAGGGAAGCGGGACTGGAACGAACATCAGACCCAACCCAAACAACAAAGAAAACAAGGAGAAAGGAAATGAGTGGAGACGGAGTCAGAATGGGGACACAATATGGAAACTTGAAACTTCCTACTTGCGTTCCAATCTTGATTCTGTTTCCGCGCGAGCAAACAAACAAAACACACAAGCACAAGGGAAGTGACCAACAAACAAGAGGACGGGCCAACCCAAGAGTTTGTTGAAAACAACCAACAGAACAAAGAAGGAGAAACAAAAGAGAAGACAGAGTTGGAGTCAGAACGATATCTGAACTAGAAACCTTGAAAGAGTTTTGTGTTTAGATTTGGTTCCAGACCCGCCTCCAAAAAAGCAAAAGACAGACTTAGGAGCAAAACAAACAACTCCTAAGACCCAACCAAACAACCAAAGGCAAACAAAACAAAACAAAAGGGGGACCCATTTTGTTCCAAAATAAAATAAAATGGGGTGGTTATGCAAGGCATAACATGTGGTTAGCACATCTTTGAGAACAAACTGACACATTCCACATAGAGTGTTTTGGGAGATATCGGGTATGTATAAATTACATTTTCAAAAATTTGAATTTATTTAAATTTAAAATTTATATATATATATACATGTTTCTTCACATAAGTTTGTTGTTGTACATGTATCTAGGTGTGGACAAAAGATCAATGCATGGATGCAAGAGGGTAGACAAAACAAGATCCTTGCATTGTGTTATGAGTTTAGATAGTCACCATGGATGGACATTATACACAAGGGATTACTCTTGTTTTTGCACTGAGTGCATTTTAGGAAACTCTAAACATGCATGCAACAACCAAGAACTTGGATATGTTGGTAAATGGGATACGGTGCCACTAGTTGTTTCAAAAACATATGATGAAAATGAGGAAGAAAGATTTGAAGACATTCCTTTGATTTTAATTGATTATGACCATATTTCAGGATTGGTTAGAAAAGGTACATGTGTAAGTTTTCAATAATTTAAATATTATATATATAGTTAATGATCTTTAAAGTCTAAAGACATTTCTAATTTTTTTAGAAATTTTTTGTGTAAATTTGGTGTACATGAGATGTTTTTGCAGTCATAGTAGAGCCTAGAAACACAAAAGGTGTTAGCTATTATTTATTGCGTTGCATAGAAGAGAGGAATAAGCTAACACAACCTGAAACAAGTGATGGAATGTTATTTCCCATAGGTGAGTTTGAATTTAAAATTATATATACATTGTGTTCACATGTGCACATGTTACATTATAAACATTAAATATATATATTGTACAAACCTTGAGCACGAACATGTTGTACACATTCACATGTATTACCTCGGGTTCATGTTTACCATACAAGTTTTGTTGTAGTGCAAGGGATATATCTAAAACAAGTCAAAGTTGTTCAACATGGGATTCATTTTGTTGACTATCAACCTGATAACAAGGTATATCAGTATAGTCACTTAATAATTGCTACCGCCCTACATCTTTATGTAGTTCCACATGCACGTGGCCGAAAAAAATGGAGACTAGATAGTGATGATCATAAAAAAAAAATTACATGTTATTGAAGAGCGACCTGGACGAGAATGTTTGAGTTAGATTATATCTGGATGATTTTCAAGTTCACTTGTAACCCTATACATGTTCAAGTGAGAACTTATAGTAACTTGTACATAGTTGTAAATCATTTTGCATAAATTCCAATTATATGTACATATTTGTTCCATGGAATTCTTAAGTTCAAGAATCTTTGATTTCATTTGAAAGTTCAAAGTTACACTTATAGCATCATCTCTCACTTTTTTTGCTTGCATGTCAACCCATATATATGCTTTCAATACTTATTTCAAACCTAGTGAAGTTTTTTAAAATCATTTTGCCTAAACTACAATTATATACAACTTATATTTGTTTCATGGAATTCTTAAGTTCAAGAATCATATATACAATTATATACAACTTATATTTGTTCCATCGAATTGTTCCATGGGAAATTATGTATTTTAAAATTAAGTATTATCTAATTATAAAAAATTTGCACACATATTTAAAACATAAATCAATGCAAATAAAAAAAAAAGTTTCCATCAATTTAATTCACAAAAAATACCACAAATGGAAATAGAATGTTCCCATCCAATTGCTAAATCAATATTTAAATGACTTCTATATGACTCCCTCTCTCCCCTCTACCCTTAACCCTTAAACCCTAAACCCTTGTTCCCTCTACCCTCTATCTCTCTCCTACTCCTCCCCTCTCTCTCTCAAGTATCTCCCTCCTACCCCTCTCCCTCTCTCAAGTCTCTATCTCTCTCACACACTCACTCCTATCTCTCTCCCCTCTACCCTATCCCCTCTACCCTCTATCCTTAAGCCTTAAACCCTTAAACCCTCTCTCTCTCACTCACTCACTCCTATCTCTAGATCCTCTCTACCCTCTACCCTTAAGCAAGTTAAACCCTTAAACCCTCTCTCTCTCACTCACTCCCTCTTCTCTCCCTCTGCCATGAAGCCTCTCCTTTACCCCTCTTCTCCTCTACCCGCTATCACATCTCCCCTCTCTCCCTCTTTGGTCTCTCCATCTCACTATCTCTCCCTCTACTCACCTTCCTGCCAAGCCTCTACCTCTGTCTCTCCCCTCCTCTAAGTCTCTCCCTACCCCCCTCCCTCTCCCCCCTTCTTCCTTTACCCTCTTTATCTCTCTCCACTCCCCCTCTCTCTCTCAAGTCTCTCCCTCCTAGACCCACTCTTTGTCTCTCAATTATCTATCTTGGCTCTCCTATACCTCTGACCCACACACCTTAAACCCTATACCCTCTACCCTTAACCCTTCCCTCCACCCTCTACTCTTAACCTTCCACCCTCTATCTCTCTTCCACTCGCTCCCTCTCTCTCTCTCTCAAGTCTCTCCCTCCCACCCTCTCTCTCTCAGGTCAAGTTCCTTCTATCTGGGAGCTCCCTCTGCCCTAACCTTGGCCATTTAAACCCTAAAGGGTCTTAAACCCTCTACCCTCTATCTCTCTCCCACTCCCTCTCTCTCTCTCTCTCAAGTCTCTCCCTCCTACCCTGGGACTCCCTCTCCCCCCTCTACCCTTAACCCTTAAACCCTAAACCCTTGTACCCTCTACCCTTTATCTCTCTCCCACTCCCCCCTCTCTCTCTCAAGACTCTCCCTAGGTGAAGCCACAATAGTGGTTTACAATTTGATGGAGGAAGGAAAACTGAGAAAAAATGGCCCCATGGGAAAAAAAATTGTTTTAGGGGTTTGACCGAACCCATTAATTACGGGGCCCACATTTCTCACCCAAAAAACAAAAGGAAAAATGCATATTGAGGGGGTTCGAATGAACCCTAGTTCGCTAGAACCCTTGCGGGTTCGCTAGAGCCCCCTGGTTCTAGCGAACCCCCCTTTTCCCTAATTTTTGACTTTTTTCACACAAAAAACCTAATTTTTTACGCTTTGAAGCTCGGGTTGAGGATGAAAATGGGGGAATCTTCACAAACCCAATTGGAGTCAGGTAGTCCTCGAAATGAGCTATCCAATGAATATAATTTTAATATGTTTTGGTTTTATTATGTATTTGTTTTTTTAGTTTTATTAAACATAGGTTTTCGTCGAAAATGAAGGTCTCTATTCTACACATGTGGAAAAATGGCAGATTATCAAAAAAAATTGAAAATATGAGTGCACGGATATTGAAGTCCTTGATCCAACAAAAAAAATTGAATTCGATATATACAAAAAGTTATACATTATCCCGATTAGTGCTATGCCGAATTGTCATTGGTTTGACTTGAGCTTGATTAAAAGAAAAATATTCAATAAAAACTATCTAACCAAATTGGAACCACTAGATATCAGTTACAAATCTAAATTCAAGAATTAGAATTTTATCCTTCATGGAAAAAAAGTTATCGTTATCACGGTTAATGCGTCACTTTTAAAATGTTGTTTTGAAAAAAACCAGTTTTAAGGAGATGGAAAAGAGTGCAATTTGATTTCAAAAATTTTTGAAAAAATATTTTTTAGAATCCTCTGAGAAAAATGTGATGAGACTCTAGTTTGCATCATCTTCAAACTCCTCACCGGTTTAGCTTAGCTATAGGTGCCGAATGTGAAGATTTAGTTAAAAATAAAAATTTAGGTGTCTAGTTTGGCCAAAAATTGTAAACTATTGTGGGATCACCCCCCTCCTAGAACCACTCTTAGGTCTCTCAAGTATCTCTCTCTCTCACTCACTCCTATCTCAAGCTCTCCTCTACCCTCTAGACCCTTAACCCTTAAACGCACCCTTAAACCCTCTACCCTATATCTTCCTTCCCTCTCCCTCTGCCTTCCTCCCTCTCTCCATTTCTACCCTCCCTCCCCTTACCCTTTATTCTCCCCACTCCCCCCCCTCTCTCAAGTCTCTCCCTCCTAGACTCACTTTCTCTCCCAAGTCTCTCTCTCTCTCTCACTCACTCCTATCTCTAGATCCCCTCTACCCTCTACCCTTAAGCCTTAAACCCTCTCTCTCTCACTCACTCACTCCTTCTATCTCGAGCTCCCCTCCACCCTTAAACCCTCTACCCTCTACTCTTAACCCTATACCCTTTATATTTCTCCCACTCCCTCCCTATACCCCTATAATTCATTTGAACATGTAATCAAGATAACTAATAGAGATATAATGTTCTCAATATTTCTTCTTTGTTGTGAGTTGCTATTCAATTCCAATGGAGACTTTAAAGAATACTATGCTTTTCAAATACTCTAAAATTTCAAGAAGAATGAGGTGAAGAAAATAAAAAAATTTATAATTTCTTATCCACTTTAATATATAATCTCACACCAAAATATCCATGTGAAACCTCCACCAACTTCTCAAAATGGTTGTATTTTATGGTGGACTAAATCCACCAAATGCATGAAATAATTTGTACGCATCTATAATCATCATAGCTCATATGTTATGATGAACTTCAAACTCATTCATGTTGCCATAGATTTGGAGACTTAACCCTTCTTTCCACCTCTTTACTTGTTATAAGTTGCTAAGATGCCCTACTAGAAGCATACAACTAGTGCATATACTCATTAAGGATCTTATATTAAAGCTAAACTTTATTGGTTGAAGATTCCTAATAAGTTTTATTAGGAGTTGTCCGGTCCTAGAGAGCTAAAATAGTTCCTAGAAACTCATGTCCATTTGGGTAGCTAACAAACTCTTGACATTACTACCTCGTCATTTCTCTCTAGAAACTCATGTCCATTTGGGTAGCTCACAAACTCTAGTGTAGTCATTCTATCATGTTTTCAAAAAAGATATCAAAACCATTTATAATATCTTTTCCAAAGCCACATTCTCATGGTTCTCACAGTCAAAAGCTAAGGCTAAGCATAAATTCAACAATCAAGATGAATAATCCTAGTAGGAAATCTTTGAGGCTATCCTTCCTCAAATTTAACACAAGATTGTAGCTTAGACTAGAGGTGACTAAATGGGGTGCAAGGATTGAAAGTGGTTGGGCTCAAATGAGCAAGCAACCTCTAATTGTTTTCTTTTTATTAGAGGCAAAACATGATTTTATGAGAGTTAAAAGTTGTGTCCTTTTCATGATTTAATTTCGCACATGCAGTCCATTCATTATCTTACAATCATGAAGGGTTAAGAACATGTGTTGTTCTCATTTTCCTCTCTTTTTCATAATTGCATTCATTCACACCTCCTCCATGTTAAATAAGGAGAGAGTGAGAAATTTTGGAACACTAGGAATGAGATTATTGGTAGAGAATTTGTTTGGAAGTGATTAGAGGCGTGAAGATTGAATCAAAAGTCCCCAGGTATGTAGATTGGCCCCTTTGTTTAATGTTTTATCTATTGTACATTTCAATGTTTTGTATCATCGTTGTGCCTTGTCTGTATTCTTACATTTTTGTGCTTATTTATAATATATAAGTATATAATATATTATTTATAATTATTAATAATATATAAGTATATAGTATATTATTTATAATTATTAATAATATATAAGTATATAGTATATTATTTATAATTATTAATAATATATAAGTATATAGTATATTATTTATAATTATTAATTAATATATATGATTTATATATTATTAAAAACTATTATACAGATATAATTTATATTATAGAGATTAAAAAGTATATAATTATTATATATTATATAATTAATATTATATATTATATATTATATAATTAATATTATATATTATATATTATATAATTAATATTATAAGTATATATTTAGAGACAAAACATGATTTTATGAGAGTTAAAAGTCGTGTCCTTTTCATGATTTAATTTCGTGCATGCATGATTCATTATCTTACATCACGAAGGGCTAAGAAAACATATTGTTCTCATTTGCCTCTCTTTTTCATAATTGCATTCATTCACGCCTCCTCCATGTTAAATAAAACTATTAGAAAACTGGCAAAAAAAAATACAACTATATAATTAATATTATATATTATAAAATAAAAAGTATATAATTAATATTATATATTATAAAATAAAACTATTACAACAATGGCAAATAAAATAAAATAAAATTGATTCATGGTAGGGTGTTCGAGCGGACGTTGGTTAAGAGTCCGCTCGAACCAGCCCACCATACATTTTTTATAATATTTTAAACTGGTTCAGTCAAACATGGGTTTGGTCGAACCCATGTTCAACCGAACATACTTTTTAGGTTCGACCAAACCCTAGTTCGGCCGAACCACCCTTTTCCCCCCTTCTCCCCCCCAGACACCCAAAATGTCCAAAATTTTGCACTTCGAAGCTCGATTTGAGAATAAAAATGGAGGAGACTTCACAAACCCAACTGGTATCAGATAGCCCTTGGAACGAGCTATCCAAAGAATATAATTTTAATATGTTTTGGTTTTATTATCTATTTGTTTTTTTAGTTTTATTAAATATAGGTTTTTCACCAAAAATGAAGCTCTTTGTTTTACACATGTGGAAAAATAGAAGACTATCAATTTTTTTTGAAAAATATGAGTGCACCAGATATTGGAGTCCTTGATCCAACAAAAAAAAAAAGAATTTCGATACATACAAAAGAAGTTATGCACTATGTTTGAATTGTAATTAGTTTGACTTTGAAACTTGATTAAAGAAAAAATATTCAATAAAAAACTATCTAACCAAGTGGAAGCACTAGATATTAGAGTTACAAATCTAAATTCGAAAGAATTAGAATTTTATCCTTCATGGAAAAAAAGTTATGCATTATACGGTGAGCATCACTTTTTAAAAATGTTGTTTTTTGAAAAAAACTAGTTTTCAAGAGAGATGGAAAAAGCAGTGCAATCTGATTCCAAAAATTTTGAAAAAAATATATTTAGAATCTACAAAAAAATGTCACGAAACTCTAGTTTGCATCATCTTCAAATTCCTCACGGTTTAGCCGCTATAGGTGCCCGAAAGTGAAGATTTAGTTTTTTTTAAAAAATATTTTAGTGTCCAGTTTGGCCAAAAATTGTAAACCACTATTGTGGGATCACCTGATTTAGTGAAAAGTAAAAAATAAAATGGAATATCCCTCGTAGTTCCTCCCCAAAGCCCAATCGCACCACAAAACCCCCCACCCAATCTATAAAAATAGCAAAACCTGCCCCCACACATCTATAGATCGATAAACCCCCCTCACACACCCCTCACAAGTCGGGTGCATAGGAAAAAAGAAGGAAAGGCAACGAAGCTAAGGCCGACAAGCCCTAGCTCACATTGTGGACCAAAACCCTCTAATCACCTCCCATTTCCATCAATTACACTCCAATAATAGAATAATATTTATTAGAAATTGTTCTTCTAAATAGTTTTAAACTAAGGTTTATTAATAGGATCTTGTAAAGGGAAAAAAACTTGAGCCTTGGAGAGCGCAAAGAAGGAGAGAGAGTAACCTTCTCTCATCGTTGCCCTATTTTTTAGTCTATTTGATTATAGAAGCTTATATAATATGTTGCTCCAAGTCCTAACATACCTTATAGGCTATTTGAAAAATTATTCAAGTAAGCTTCCTAGAATAGATTAAGAGTACTTTCATGAAAAATCACCAATAGGTCTATCCTTAGAGGAGGAGGATGTGTTAGAAAAGAAGGTGGCAATAAAATATGATATTTTACCTCTATCTAATAATGTTAAGGCAATATTGGAGCTTATGGAGGTGGACATTAGGACTCTAGATGAGGAAGTGAAAACTTTGATGGTAGATGCTCAAACCTTGGAGGAATTTTGGCAAGATATTTAGATGGCAAGGAAACATATGATGATTTTATAGCCCAAAAGCATGATGGATATTATCCATGGGTACAAAATGCCATTGCTAAAAAATGATAAGTTGGTAAGGGTGGCAAGGCATGCTGATTTAATCAATAGCATAAAATTTAATGGTTTAGGTAAAGCTACTAGTTTGGTGGTTCTTGTGGTAGAATTAATGGTGCTCTCAAGGAATGAAGTGTATAGAAGGGCCTATGATAGAAGGTTAACTATGCTACCTAAGTCATTATTAGCTTGTTAGGGTATCTCTTCTTTATCCTAATGCATTTGTGTCATGCCTTTGTATTTTTATGTCATGATATATACGTTGGATGGTTTGTAAGTGTGATTAGGTATGGTTTTATAATATTATTTATGTTTATGCATGGATATAGCTTACTCTGCCATAAGATTATTTATGTAGGTGTATTGATAATTATGTTCTATGTTATTAGTGGTAGTTGTGATGACCCACATTAATATAAATCTAATGTATTATCTAAAAAATAATTAATTAGAAGGAATATAAATAGACCTAACATTTAATTTTTTAAAGATTATATGAATAAATCATATTTCCAATCTAATTCATTTATACAAACTAATCTTAAATTAAAAATCGATACATATAAAAATTAAATATAATTATTAAAATAAATATAAACAAAATCAAATTAAATTAATATTATTTATCAACTCTCACATAAAATACATTATTTTTTATATATATTAATCATTGAATGCACAAAATAAAAGACCTCTCATTAGAAATTCTAAGACTATGACTATATATTTAGCTGATAGGCTACATATAGTGTGAGGTCGGAACCATATGTAGGAGAAGGAGGTGTTGTTTTTGGATTGTGATAAACTATTGAATTCTCAATCAATGAGCCACTCGCCTCCTCCATCACTTTGATAGAACCTATCTATAGTAGGGGTATAAGCTTGCCCCAACCTATTCAAACCGCCCTCTCATAAGGCCCTTTCTATAGCTATAATTCCCAACCCTTTAGAATAGTAGGGGTCTGGGTGGTAAAAGCCTGCATGTAAAAGCCTCCAAAATCTCACTTATCACATAAAAACTAAATAAATATTGATTTGACAACTACCTAATGAAAACATTCTATTTCCAATTTCAATGTTTTTTTTTAAATTAGACAACCATTTTTTTTTTCCATTTGCAAGTCACTTTTAAAATGACCCAAAGTGATAGAACAGTAAAATCTGCACAGAATGAGTGTCTAAAAATGTGAAAAGTTCAGACCGTTACAGCGGACCAATGATTCACGTGATTGAAAAAGCACAAGAGTTTCTGGTCGGTACAACCTGGTGATAATGGCATTACTCGTCTGGTCAGTACAAAATTTATGATGTCCCCATGTGCTTAATACCCAAGTACTGTTGAACAAATATGCTAATTTAAATATAAAATCACCTTGGTTAAAGGTTTGCAGTACTGATCAATAGCTCCCAAGTTTATTCAGGTGGGAAAATACAGAGTTTCCGTAGCAGTCACTGTTATTGCATAGAGAGAAGCCAAGTATATTGATGTCGGAAGAAGAGGCCCTCTATTTCAAATGGAGATGTTGATCAAGTGAACATTGAAGAAACAACCACAAACATATAAAAAATTCAGTAGCAAAAACCCACATTTCACTCCACACTCCACTATCTTTTCATCAGCAAATCTCTTTCCACTACTTCCATGAAAGAATCATTTTATCATTAAAATCTCGTCTTAACTCCCAGAAAACTTACCTACTTTGAAAAATCAATGTTCTTAGAAACCTTGAAGCTAAGGTCATCACAACAAGTGGGAGCGAGATATTGGAGAGCTTGATCGTTGAGATCATATTTAAAATCTTGAAATTTTAAAGAGTATCCAATAGGCCTACGTCACTTTTAAGTGATATTGCCTCTTCACTGGACGTTCAATCAAAAGTCTTTCACTCTGACATTAGGTACTGCTCTCTGTGTACGGATACAGATTCTCCAGACCTTAGTTACTGCTAATTTGAAAACTTAAAAAGCAAAAACGGAAACGGATTTTTGATCGAAAATCAGAGCTTAGTGTGCTGGTTAAACCCAGCCTGTTAATTTAGTGGGGACACGATACAGGACATGTCCTGTTATGAGCAGGGGTAAAAAATAGTTATATATAGAGGATGGAAAGCCTTAAGATGCTCACAAGAGGAAGAGAGTTTGAGGCGATGGAGAGTGGAATGGTAGGTGCGCCAATACTCTTCTCGCATGCACGCAACACAAAACAGCAATGCCTTCCATTAAATTTGAAGCAGCAGATTTTATGTCCAAGCAAAGTGAGGAAAAGGAAAACTCGAAAGAATTTGCCATCAATGCGACTGCTGTTATCGTCGTCGACTTTGGGCGTTTCTGCTTTAACGATCGGGAAGGCCGACTCGAAACCATTTCCGGCGCCTGATCTGTGTAAGTGTGAGTACCCCTCTGGGTGGTGTCCTCCATTCATGAAGGGAGCAACTGCAGTGGACTTCAAATTTTCCACCTCCCTCCCCATGCGGACCCGTAAAGCGGCACAAGTGCACTGCGCAAACTGCAATGGAGTGGGATCTGTTTACAAGTCATGGATCTCTGCGCCTTTTCTCTATCTCTACGAGCGCATTTTGGGATCTCTCATCGACGACGACACCTTTGCGCTGCCCTTCTGGAACTGTGATCTCTCTTCGATTCCCCCCATCTACAACAAAAACAGGGATGAATGTCACCAGCCTCCCACACTTCTTAATCTGCAAAGCCCAAAGAGCTGCGATAGTGGCAATGTGGAATCCGACTATGCTAACATCTATTTACACATCAATTCTGGTGCCGGAACGGCAGACCTCTTTCACGGTATGTCTCTCAGGTGAGCTAAATTTCTTGTTAAATTAGTATAAATGTTTTTTTATTGCAAAAATTGGGTAGGAGAGGGGCCTATAGTGGAGCATCCTACCTTCACGTTTTTCAAAATCTTATGTGAAAATTTTAAATCACTTCCAATTTTGTACAACAGTTTATTTGGCAACTTACATTTCTATATTTCATTTTAGGGCCACATTAGCATGCTTTTTGTTGAAGTATCCAAGAAGGCCCAAAAAAAATATGAGACCGATAGTGGTGCACGAAGTCATGTTTTATTGGTGTGCTAATGTGGCATCACATGATTTGTCAGTTTATGTACTTTATGGATAAAAAGTGTTTTGCAATTGGATATTAAGGTTCTCCACTATGGGGCCCACTAAGGACTACTTCTATCCCCACTATTGGACCCCGCTCCACTATGGGCCCCTCTCCTGTAGTCCTTTTTATAAATTGCAGTGTGTTTAGTAAATTTGATGTGGGTGGGACATGCCCTCTGTACTATCAGTCTAGGGGAGACTTGACCTTGTAACCTCACACCCTCCAATACCACCGGTTTGGGGGAGACTTGACTTCGTGACCTCCTCTTGCCTTTTTTCACGCGAGGGTACCATGAGATTTGAGGGGAGACTAGACCTCATGACCTCTTGCTTGCAAGAGGATGCTTTAGCCAATCCAGTTAGGTCCCCCCTCACCCAGGTATAAATATTATTTTTATTTTTGATGAATATTATTATTTTATTTCTTTAAGGATTAGTATAAATATTATTTTATTTACTAACAATTATTATTTTTTAATTAAAATATTGTTATTTTATAGTATTATTTATTAAATATGTTTGTTGTGTTTGAGTGTTTTTTAAATATAGAGAATAATTTTTATTTTTTTCAGCAATAATGTTTTACAACAAATGATTGTTTATCTATTTTATAAATTATTTTTGTTTTTATTATGCGTAGTTATATAACATATTTTTAGTTGATAGGTTGCATATAGTGTGAGCTTCCTCCAAACCACTATTGAGTAATCGGAAAACAAGTTTTAGTTGTCGTTTAATGGTAAACCAGCTGTCATTTAATGGTAAAAGCCTCCAAAATCTCACCATCCACCTAGATTGGAACATTCTATTTTCATTTGCAATGTTTTTTATAACTTTCTTTTTTCATTTGCATTGCTTTTATGTTTTAAATTTGTATGCAAATATTTCAGAATCAGATATACTTAATTTTTTAAGGAAAAAATTTAGATTTGTCTAAGTTTATTGCATTCCATGAGTTAACACTTATTATTAATTTTTTAATCCAGGGGCACACAACTAAAATTTGCAACACATAGCATCCATACACACCCATGCATAAACATGTACTCTTTAACATATTAACATACATATAGTTTTCTATTGATGCAATCCTTGAACCTCCTTTAGGTGCAAGTCCTAGTATTATATAACTTTTCTTTTTGCATGATGTGAACCAGTCAACTATGATTCACATATTACAAATCCAAATCCAAGATCTTGTCAAACTAAATTGTGTATATTTTACTATTTTCAAAGCCAAATTTTATGGTTTTTATAAATCATTTATCTATCTTTGATCGTTGAATAGGTTTTATTCTTTGACAAATAGAAATATAAATAATTTAAAAAAAACATTTCAATACAAAATAAACATTAAGTGTATTAATGTGTTTTATTGGGTTGTACTATAATGAATTTTAAAGATATTTATCTAATTAAAATTAAAATTAAAATTATTTCTTTCTTTATTTATTATTTTTATTTTAGTAAATATAAAATTATATTATGAGTAATATTTTTATAAATTGTATTTTTTTCAATTAAATTTTTAAATATATAAATTAAATTAAAGATAAAATAATTATATATAATTTTTATATGTAGATAAGTAATATTGAATTTTGGGCAGAGAACCTAGTTCAATTGGTTAAAGCATTTTTTTACAGGCAAGAGGTCACAAGGTTAGTGTCCCCTCCGTCCCGTGGTATCAGAGGGCATGTCATGCCATCATCATGAGTCCCGTGAAAAAAGTTTACATATACAATACAGTTTATAAGAGGGCTACCCATTCATAATTTAAAAAACATTTATTTTCAACTTATTTAATATTTAAATAAGTAGAAATTATTTTTTCTCTATAGACTATTATTTACATATTTGATATTTATGATTTTTATATATAGATGAGTGGTATTGCCTCTTAGAAATAGTCTATTCACCACTCAATAAAGCAAATTATTACATGTACCCGTGTGAGCTGTGGGAGAATTGAGATATCCTTCTTTCCTAGAACGTTCAACAAAGGCATGCCAAATAAATCAGGTGCCCTGTTTTACTTGCCCAGTAAAAATATTTATGTTTGCAAGGAAAGCCATAACAATAATTTGTCAATGGAAAAATCAATGCTGAAATGCACTCAAATTCCATGCATACCAAGCATTAATTGGGATCATAAAAATTGGTATGCTGGCAGTAGCATGAAGCCAATTTCTTGTGGTTATGGGGCTAATTACAATTTCAAAGGGACCTCTGTTAACCTTCCCCTGCATTCAGGTTTGAAACCCATTTTGTTTACTGCAAAAGGACCAGTCAAAACTAATAAAAGAGGTCTGCTGTGGGTGCATGTTATCAGAGCTACAACGTAAGAAAGTGTATTTTTTCTTAATGGCCAAATAAATCTAATTGTCTGAACACATCTACTGGCATAATTTTTAGAAGTCTCAGCATTTTTTATTTTTATCACAGCTCTTCAGATGAGGGAGGAGACGATGCCCCTGATCAAAGCAAACACTCTAACAGTGTATTTTCTGTGTAAGTAACTCAATTCAACTGAATTCCCAAACTTATTTTTCACAACGGAGATATTTATGTTTGGATGGAAGAGTAACAATATTGCTAAATGTTTCTGGATTAGATTGTGTCAGTATTTTTGCATCAACATTTCGGATCACACTGTGTGATCCATCATCAAGATAGTAGAGAGGATAAGGAGTAAAATGAAAAGTTGCAGACCAAGAATTGCATAAAAAGGAAGGAGGGAGGCGAGAGAGATTGACACAAGAAACAAAGCAAAAAGGTGGACCAATTGACCACATTGACCACAGAGCTAAAAAACAAAAACAAAGAAATAAAATGAAAGAAAAATCAAACAAACCTAATAAGATTATAAGAAAGAGAAAATTGAAATGTTAGACCAAGAAATTAAAAAAAGAGAAACAAAAAGAAATAAAATTTATATGCATGTTATATTAAATTCTATCAAAATTATACTTAAAAAAAAATAGAAGGAGAATATGAATATAAGAAAGTGCAAAATAATATTAACTAGAAAATAAAATAACTTACTAATTTATTATAAAAACAAAGTAAAAAAATGTTAATATAATATGTACCATAAAAATATAAGCATAAAAAGAATGACAATTAAATAAATATGGGATTGAATTACAAATCAAATAATATGAAAGATAATGTAAAATAATGTATAAATATATTTTATATTATTTGATTTGTAATTCAATTCCATATTTCTTTATTATATTAACATTTTTTGACTTTGTTTTTATCATAAATTAGTAAGTTATTTTATTTTCTAGTTAATAATATTTTGCACTTTCTTATATTCATATTCTCCTCCTATTTCTTTTTAGTATAATTTTCATATAATATGCATATAGATTTACTTCTTTTTGTTTCTTTTTTTAGTTTCTTTGTCTTTCTTTCTAATTTTCTCCTTCTTATTAGACCTTTTTTTATCTTTCTTTCATATTATTCCCTTGTTTTTTGCTTTCTAGCCTGTGGTCAATGTGGTCAGTTTGTCCACATTTTTCCTTTGTTTCTTGTGCCAACCTCTCTCACCTCCCTCCTCCTTCCTTTTTATGGAATTCTTGGTCTCTGACTTTTCATTTCACTCCTTATGTTTTCTACCACCCTGATAATGGAGTGTGATCTGAAACATTGATGCAAAAATACTGACACAATCTAATCCAGAAACATTTAGCAATAATCTTCATGGATTGTGGAAAGCTGCTATCACTAAGAGTAATAATAGTCATGTTATTGCTGATAACAAATAGGTGTTTTTTTCTGTTGTGTTATTGTTGTTTCTCTTCTTTTTGTCTGTTTTTATCATTTGATTTGTTTTGTCAGTCTCATATCTCATGATATTCGATCGTTTATCTAATGAATGTTGTATCTTTGTGAAAGGGTCTAGACCTTTTAAAACCTATAATATGTTGTAAATTGGTCATAACTGTTTCTGGATTAGATTGTGTGATAGTTTTTTTCAACAAAGTTTCGGATCATACTCCATGATCCATCAATCCATCATCATCATCTTTTTGTCTCTAATAGCATTTTATTATTTTGATGATAGTTTATGGAAAAAACTATCACATGATCTAATTCAAAAACGATTATGACCAATTTCATAGACTGTGGAAATCTATAATCTTGTACTTGTTCAGATTTGCAGGTATAATTGAGTATTTGATTAGACTGGGGGTCTTAGGAATGCTCTACAGGGAGAAAAAGACTTCTGAAAAAATTGAAGGTAAACAAGCAGAGAAAAAGTCATCACTAATATAACGCTTTGTCTGGTTTAATATATAAAAGATTCAAGCATTTTGATACAGAGAAAATAGAGAATGCTGTGGAAATTGTCGAGGAAGTGGCAGACTCTATGAAAGATGTTGCAGAGGTGACCGAAGAGATAGCTGAAAATGTTAAAAGGCGGTCCAGAGAAGGGGGATTTCTTCATAAAGCAGCCGAAATTGTTGATGAAATCTCAGAAAAAGTGTACACGGATGCCCAAATTGTGGAGAAGGAAGCAGGAAAAGTATACCACATAACATTCTATTTCCAGTCAGTTCACTAATTCATTAGCAAAGTAATAATTCAATAGCATATATAATTGTATATGGTTTATATGTGGCTGCAGATAAAGAAGACAATAAAGACCATGGATGAAAAAGTGGGCAAGGCAGAAGATGCTGTAAAGGATATTGCAGAAATAATACTAGGGGAAGTTAGTAAGGAGCATGACAAAGACATGGATACAGCAGAGAATTCATCCATCCCAACAGTGGAAACAGACAAAGACAACCAATCAATGGATTCAGTTGAGGTCGTTTCAAAATCTAATTTTGAGGATGTTGGTTTTAAGGAATTGTTGAGGAGATTGTTACGCAAGATACTGGAAATGATATTCGTTGTGATTTTTCCTTTGGTGAGCAAGTAATTGGCATATTTGTAACCTGCTTTTATCACTTGATTTGATTTGTTTTGTCAGTTCATATCTCATGGTACTCAGATTGTTTATCTAATAACCGTTGTCTGGACCTTTCAAAATCCATTTTTATTTTTTACAATATACAAATATATTGATATGTTGTACATTGGTCATAACTGTTTTTGGATTAGATTGTGTGATAGTTTTTCACAACTGATGGAAAAAACCTATCACACAATCTAATCCAAAAAACAATTA
The DNA here is from genome assembly GCA_007258455.2 of Sequoia sempervirens. Lineage (NCBI taxonomy): Eukaryota > Viridiplantae > Streptophyta > Pinopsida > Cupressales > Cupressaceae > Sequoia > Sequoia sempervirens. The sequence goes on along the minus strand of VDFB02000003.1, from coordinate 115,905,918 downwards.
GAACCAATTTCATAAATTGTAAAATCTGCAATCTTTAATTTTATGTTGTGCATGTTCAGATATGCAGGTATAATTGAGTATTTGATTAGACTGTCAAAGGGGATCTTAGGAGTGAAACAGACTTCTAAAAAAATTAAAGGTAAACTAACAGAGAAAAAGTCATTACTACTATAGCGTTTTGTCTTGTTTAATATATAAAAGATTCAAGCATTTTGATACGGAGAAAATAGAGAATGCTGTGGAAATTGTCGAGGAAGTGGCACACTCTGTGAAAGATGTTGCAGAGGTGACCGAAGAGATAGCTGAAAATGTTAAAAGACGGTCCAGAGAAGGGGGATTTCTTCATAAAACAGCCGAAATTGTTGATGAAATCTCAGAAAAAGTGGACACGGATGCCCAAATTGTGGAGAAGGAAGTAGAAAAAGTATACCACATAACATTCTATTTTCATTCAGTTCAATAATTCATTAGCAAAGTAGTAATTCAATGGCATATATAATTGTATATGGTTTATATGTGGCTGCAGATAAAGAAGACAATAAAGACCATGGATGAAAAAGTGGGCAAGGCAGAAGATGCTGTAAAGGATATTGCAGGAATAATATCAGGGGAAGCTAGTAAGAAACATGACAAAGACATAAATACAGCAGAGAATTCTTCCGACCCAATAGCGAAAACTGAAGGTAAACAAACAAAGAAAAAGTCATCACTACTATAACGTTTTGTCTGGTTTAATATATAAAATATTCAAGCATTTTGATACAGAGAAAATAGAGAATGCTGTGGAAATTATCGGAGAAGTGGCAGACTCTGTGAAAGATGTTGCAGAGGTGACCGAAGAGATAGCTGAAAATGTTAAAAGGCGGTCCAGAGAAGGGGGATTTCTTCATAAAACAGCCGAAATTGTTGATGAAATCTCAGAAAAAGTGTACACGGATGCCCAAATTGTGGAGAAGGAAGCAGAAGAAGTATACCACATAACATTCTATTTTCATTCAGTTTACTAATTCATTAGCAAAGCAAAAGCAGTAATTCAATGGCATATATAATTGTATATGGTTTATATGTGGCTGCAGATAAAGAAGACAATAAAGAACATGGATGAAAAAGTGGGCAAGGCAGAAGATGCTGTAAAGAATATTGCAGAAATAATATCAGGGTAAGCTAGTAAAGAGCATGACAAAGACATGAATACAGCACAGAATTCATCCGTCCCAATTGTGGAAACTGACAAAGACAAACAATCAATGGATTCAGTTGAGATCGTTTCAAAATCTGATTTTTAGGATGTTGGTTTTGAGGAATAGTAGAGAAAATTCACATGGTTGCTTTTCTGGGCAAGAAAATTGTCACCCGAGATATTGGGGGTGATATTCGTTGTGATTTTCTTTGGTGAGGAAGTAATTGGCACATCTATAACCTGCTAGATCAACAATACAATTTTGAGAATATTGTTGGGAGTTATTATTCTCTCTATGTTTTCCAATATGAGTAATAATTATAAGATGGTAAACTAGGAGAAACCCAAGCAACAATGTAAGGAATATTGTTCTATTACTTTAAAAAAATTGAAGATGGACCGCCTCCAAAGCCACCTTGCTTGCACCTAGTTCCGAAAAAATATACTGAAAATAATCAAAAAATTAGAGTGAGTGGAAAAAGACTTGTCAATTTAGCATTTCTATCTTTTCAAATATAGAATTTGAAAGGCTCATTTATTTTTTGATTGCATACATTGTCCCTATAGACTCATAGTTTTGACAGCCACTTTAATCATAGGGTGTCGTTCAATTTGGTTATACTAGTTGATTACTTTATCTTTTTATGTGATATTTGTAGATGCTTCTAGTATTAATCTAGATTTAAATACTTATGCAAGATTGTTAAGTTCGTGACCTATGTAGTTTATTTGATTAATTTAAATTCCATTATTTTGATGTTGATTTTAATAATATTAAAATTAAGTATATTTTGAATTTTAAATTAAAATGTATTTGATATTGGAATGACAAGGGATTTGTAACAACCTAAAAAATGTAACCTCAAAAATTCTTAAGCATTAACCAAAATAAATATTCTAATGCTTACAAAAAGATACAAGATAAACTTTCATTAACTTCCATGATACAATATTACAATGTGCAAGACATTCAAAGGATATTCAACAAAATCCACACAATATATAACTCCCACTCAAGTAGTACAATAAAAAAGTACAATGATAAGAACATTGTAATAATATAAAAGTATTACAAGTACATATCTAGTACTCAATAATAAAGATAACATTATTACATAATTAAGATTAACAATGGATCAAAACTACAACCCTCATCTATGATAAGAATATATAATATGTCATGAAGAAAATCTTACGTATACAAGTGGTCTAAACATAATGTACACCATCATAGTATCAAAAGAACTCCCAAGTTCATATTTACAAGTTAGTTCTCTATGCTCCCATGCTCTTGTTGTTGACTAGGGAAGGGTTTGAACATGTTGATATTCTTACACCTTGGTCTAGTTGTTTAGGAAGTTGAAAGATTTCCAAAGTCATTGTCTTTGTTATAAATTTTTAGAGTCTTAGGCCCAAAAAGGAAAAATTTAAGCTTTCACTTTTAATGCCTTATGTCATCGAAGGAAAAGAAAGAGGCATGTAGAATGAGGAGTTGGGTTTTTCTATCACATTGGCATTGAATAGTCTTCTATTTTTGGCATGAGACCAATAGATGGTTGGTCCAATTATGACCCATATTGTTGAGGCTTGGGAAGAAGATTGTGCATATTGTAGATCAAGTTTTCAAGAGTATGGCATGTAGCATTGATGGAGAGAGGGTTCAGAGGCATATTTACACCTTTCCCACAAGTTCAAATCCCTTAAGATGTAGGTCCTGAATGGTATGCACCCTACACCTATGAGTCTATTCGTTACATGAAGTTTTGCTATATAAAACTTTGTTATACTTGTTATCTTGGCCAATGCAACCAAATAGGGGAGTCTTTTCAGGTCTTATGTAACAGAAAAGGGTCTCAATGTGTGTGAAATATTGAATAATGATGATAAATTTTAGACAAACCTATAGGTTGTGATTATTTTGTCAAGGAAAGAGCAATTACTTGTTTTCAAACCATTATCATGTGCATGCAAGAACAATATATGGAATATATACATTGGAAAGTGATACATGGTCAATGAGTTTGAACAATATTATAGTTTACAACTTACCCATCTTTTTGATAAGATCACAATACTATGGAATAATCAATAAAATGGTGATCAAGAAAAGTATGACAACCCAAAGAGATAGCTCATAGAAATGTAAAGATAATATTGTTGATTGCACCAAGAGTGATTTCCAAGCAAGGAAAATCATGATATATGTCCGAAGGAGACAACTACAACTATTTGTGAAGGTTTGAGAACCCATAGAACCAAAACCATAGCTAGAGGTGCTTAAGAAACTCTTCAACAATACCATATAGAGCAATATTGAGTGAATTCAAGCAAGTGATTGTCTCCTCAAAGGCCAATTTACAAGTGACTAAGCTAGGTGTACATTTATATGCACAAAACAATCATTAATAAACATCAAACATCCAACATCGAAGAAGTAGATTAGGTGATTTGTTAAAGTTCATAAATAGGTTTGAAGATGCATTGAAAGAATATTCTTTCTCCTACACCCTCCCTCCTTGCACACATGTCTTATAAACATGCATGGGGATTTTATAACAGTTTGGGGAGTTTAATGGTTAGTTATGAGTAGTTCCAAGCATCTAGAGGCAGTTTCAATGACATGGAGACAATAGTTGTAGGTATCTAGGAGGTTGGGGAGCATATTGAGGAGTTCTTTTAGTGGAAAATTTCTAAGACCAACAAGATTATATCTTTTTTCCAATGCCACCTTGGAGTCTTTAAAGGAGTCAAAGGAGGAGCAGTTCTCTAGCACCCAAAAGAAGGTCAAACCACTATTTCAAACCAAACATAAGTCATTAATGGTCTTAATTATGCCCTATTTTATCTTCAATGTTGGGTTGAGAAATAAGATGCCTAGGGTCAATAGTGGGTAGTTCTTTCTAGTTTTGGAAACTAAGCATTGTAACTCAATAACAAAAACAACATTGTAAAAGTTCCATTTTTTAAAAGAGAGTATATTTTCAGACTTGTACCAATTTTTATACGTTTTTATTAATAAAACAAGCAATTTTCCTTCTTAGATTTGTATTTTGTGTGGAATTATGAATAATTGATATGGCTTTATGATTACATTAGTAATTCTAGATTTCATCTCATTTTCCAAAATATCTTTATGTAGAGATGCATATGCTATGCAAGTCATAGTTTATGTTACCATTTTATACAATTCTTAGTTATAAAAAACATTTAGTTTCCTTCTAAATTTGTTGAAAACTCCAACTTTCCTATGAAATATTGATTCATAAGTGTATCAAAATTTGAGTCGTACATTTTTTTAGCTTGATCATTGAACAAACTATGTGTTTCAACAAGTAATTACAAGTCATAAACATTTGGTGTATCACCTCCCGCCAAGATTTAGAATTTATTTTGTCATTTTCTCCCTTTTTCCTTGTAAAAAATTAATAGGAGAAGTTAGTTAGGTGAGATGTCAAGGGAAGCAACCCTCTCTGGAGATCCATCCTTTTGTATAAGCAACCAACATGCCTCAAGATTTTTCCATGCTATCAACTAAGGAGCAAGTCGATACCTCACTGTCTCTAGGGTGCACTTGATATTGATAAAAGAAACCCACCATAAGGATATTGGTTTCCTCACCATCCATTAGTCAAGGTGAAGAAGTACCATCCATAATCTAAAGGTGTGGATTTTATAAACACATTAATAATTATCTATTTAATTCACTTTATTAACCAATAAGCACACACATGAAATTATAGATCAAAATCATTTCAAATACATGGAATATATTTCACAGCTCACATCCTCCATGATATGCACATGTCAAAAATCCATTCCTAGATAACCATTATTTCACCACACATCCTTTCTAATATTTAATGCATATATGAATACAATCACATGAACAAGATAAATATAAGCATCAATAAAAATTGTAAGTCCTAAAATTATAAGGTTTGACCTAGTAAAACATGTCCAAGACCACATACAACATCCACATCAATCACTACTCATATCTTGTACTATAATCTCTCTCTACATATGATGTTATGTATTAATAAGAGTACATGTCCAAAGTAGGATTATATACAACCTAACTTTTACACAACATAAGTATCTAGACATACCAATAACAATAATTTAAATATACAAGCATACACACAAAAATAATAAATACAAATAATACATAATCCAAAAATTCATAATTTAAATACATAAGTCATACACATAAATCAAGTACATGAAATAAACTTATAATAAAATCACATCATATATTACAAGACCACAAAAATTATGACTCGGATAAGTAAAATAACACAAAAAATCTCTAAACATGACACATATTTGGTCCCCAAAACTCATCCAATAAGTATCTCCCAATGATTCCATAAATTGAAATATCATTACCTCACATAAGGAAAGAATGTTAACTATAGATACCAACCACATAACACCCCTACCACAAGATAGAAATAGTTCATGTATGCCAATATAATGTGCTACATGGCTTAACTCAGAGATCCATTAGCTCTAGTGATGCAAGGTAGTTGTAGACACCTAAAAATGACTAACACATCCTGCCATCATTTCTCATCAATTCTTCTTTTGATTTAAATTAAATAATTCTATTATTTAATTAAATTAACATCATTTACCTTTCAACCATGATAAATTTTTTTAGGTAAAAGGCTTAGAGCCTATATATATTATATTATATAAAATATAAATAATTACACTAGTCATTTTGCCATTGAAAGAACAGGCATCAACTTCTTCAAAATACCAACAAAACTATTTTTCTATCATGTAGATACAATAATTTTTCAATGTCAGTTTACAAAAAAAGTAGTAGCATTATTTCGCTCAAGCCAAAATCATGCAAATGCCTATAATTTGTACTTGCATTGTGCTATCCCCAGGAGTTTGAGACTTCAAAATTTTACTGTCGCAATATCACGATCATTCTTCCATATGCTCAGAACCAGTCAAGTTTTTGGCCTGACTTTCTTCTACATCAACATTAGCTTGAACCAAGGGAACATTCAAATCAGGAGCAACCACCAGTAGTGAATTTACCAGTGGAACATTTAATGGAGGATGGAGGTCATGGTCTCTTAGAAATGCAGTGGCATAATATTTCTCTTTGATGTCAATCTCCATATTGGGGCAAAGACAATGCATGCATTTCTGTAACCCTCTTAAGAGAACCCTGTCACTCTTTTTCTCAAAAGCTAATTTTATGGCCTCATAGACTTCAAGAAAACTCTGGCACTGCTTCAGGAACTTTATGGGAAATATACCCCTAATGAATCCTTTCCATTTGAAAACATTATACTCTTGAACACCTTTCAAAAGGGCATTAGCTGGTAGAAATATTTCTTTGACATATTTATCAACAATTTCCTTTAATTCATTGAGAGAGTGCAAAAAATCCATCAAATTAGATAGGAAAACGAAAAGAACCTGTGACGGAAAGGGAACCCTTCTTGATTTTGGACTAGTGATTTCAATTCCTAAGACTATTTGCACACTATATTCAACCTGTGAGTAGTCAACATTGAAGATGATGTCCAAGTATTTATGTGTAAGAAAGCCTTTTGTAGACATTGAAAAATTTCTTAATATCATACACTTGAATCAGGTATACTAACATCATTTCCTCTCAAACCCATCCTCTTTTCGTTTAAACTAATTGAATTAGCCTAGCTAATTAATTAATTGTATCATTTTTGTCTATTAATCTAACACATCAAATCGGATTAATTCACCCCCTTTCACGCTAACATTTCATCTTATTAAATTAAATAAATCAATCTATTTAATTTAATTCCCTAAGTCATCTTATTTAATTAAATAACCCTAAGTTATTTAATTAAATATCATTTCACCTTGCCCCCTTTCATTAAATCATTTAATTTAATGAATATCCATTTAACTCTTCTAATCCCCTAATTGCATGATTAAACCTTGTTTAATTAACAATTAAACTAATTTTCCTCCAAAAAGGGGAATATTCCCATGGAATATTCCTTATCTCCTTTTTTGCACAATTAAAACTTTCTTTAAATTTGCAAAATATCTTTATCCCCACCCATGAGAATATTCCAAAGAATATTCTCTCTCCTCCAATCATCTCACTTGGCTTCTTAAGCAAGCTAACCTTGTGACCTCTTGAGCAAGTCACCTTGTGACCTATGTGTGCAAGTCAAAAGTGTGTTTGATTGGAATAAATGTGAGCCCCTGATTAAACCTCATCTTGCATTCTCACCCATTGATGAGAATCCATGATCCATGCCTCTTATTTCCTCCATTCTTGACCGTTGATTGATCTTTTCAATCTCGACCCTCCATTTCTCATTTGCTTTCCTATAAATATGTCACTATTTGGAGACAAATGGATCCATCAGTCAATTGCAAACTTATGCTGTTGAATTCACTCACACTCACACTCATATTTTACTCACTTTTAGCATATTTTAGTTCATTTTTAGTTTCATATTAGCTTTAAGCTTCCATTAATGGCTTCCATGCATCCATCTTAGCTTGTTTATAAATTAGGGTTTCCATTTTTTAGCTTAGAATTAACTTGGATTAGCTTAGAAATTGTATATTTAGATCAATTTTAGCATAAAATCATGTTAATTTAGCTTGCATCATGTTCAAATTAGCATAAATTAGGTTTTCATCCATTTATCACAATGGTTTCATCGATTCTCTTCCATAGAATCGGTTGAAACAGGCTCACTAATGACGGGATTGGGAAAGGGTCATTGTTCCACATTAACATGACACCAATTCCAAAACATGATAAGTTTCAAATGGGTTAGAGTAGGCATTTAACTGTTTCTCATAATTTGTAGTTTTCAATTTCAATAAATGCTTTGTTTAAACTTTCAATTTGAATGATCTTGTTTGAGATTGAGGTTTAGTGGCTAAATTATGCTTCGATTCATCATGGATCAAGCGTAATCAACCCATACTAATAACCCTCGGTCCACATTCTAGCACTAGAAGGAGGGAAAACTATCTATTTAATCAATTTTTAGCTCTATTTTTGTTCGTTTTCTTTTTTACAGGATAGAGCGATGCCCAAATCTAATACAACAATGCACTTTGTAGAGCATTTCCATATAGCGACACTATCCCAATTTAAAACCATGACATCTATTAAATGTGTGTGTATGAATAATATGAATAAAATCTAAACAACACACCAATGAAACATTATATCAAGGAATTCAAATAATAATCAAATTAAAATGACAATTCCTCAATGGCATCTCATTGTCCTCTATCTCCAAGGATTCTTTAAGTCCATTTTCTCTCAGATTGTTTGTGCACATGACTTTCCAAATGACAACCTGAAGAATGGGAGATGCTGGAAATGCAAGAGGTTTCATACATTACATGATTGATAAACTAGTTGTAGATGATATGCAAAGATAATGATGATACTATGATGCTGCTAATGAAAATGATATGACAAGAATGTTGTAAAATTAAGATGTTGCTAATGAAAATTCCATGATTAAACTACTTGATGCTAAAATGCTAATACTAGAATGCTCACTAAAATGACAATGCTAATCAAAATTTTGCAGAGTGTAATTGCTATAAATGCTTAGCTCTCTCTCCCTTTTCTTGATGTAAATGCCTATTTATAGATTTTCCAAGGCATGAACCTAGGTGGCAGGAATCAACGGTTTGGATTCGATCTGGAGAGATGGACGATTGAAAATGAAGAGGTTAGAGAGAAAAGGGGAGTGTGTTCCCTTCATAAGAATAAACTGTCAAGTGTGAAGAGGAATAAAATAGAGATGAAGGCCAAGTGTCCCAAATTAGTTAGAATTTGTTGATGATAAATGCCAAATTAAATATTAGAAATATTTAATTTCTTGAGACACATGATAAGGTGGAAGGTGGAAATAAGTTAGTAGACATGCTTAAATTCAAATTTAAAATTCAAATTTAATGAGAGGAGGTTAATTAAATAAAACAAACTAATTAAATTTGTTCATTTAATTAAGATATGAAGAAAATGATTTAGGATAGGAAGAATTAGAGAAAATGAACTATATAAATAAATTTTTCAATTTATTTATAAGTAGAAGAATTAAAGATTGTTAATTAAATAACTTGTATTTAATTAATCCTCCAGACCAAATTTGAGTGTATACATTTTTCCCCTCTTTGAAGTGATGTGTTTGTGACACATTGCTTCAAAGAAAAATTTGTTGATAGTGTTGATAAAAAGTTTCAATATTCCCCAAATGCTAATTTTCGAGTGATGATGCATGTATGCCCCCTTAGGAAATAAATCAAGAAATGTTTTGAATTTTTAGGATTGTTGAATTTTTTATGATTTTATGATCTTATGAGGATTTTAAAAAATTTAGGATTTTGCGACGATTTATCTCTTGATAAAGAAGAATGACCCTGCCAATTGATTAATTGATGCCCTTTTGAAAATAAAAATAATCCCACTTAAATACCCTCCATTTACCCCTTTAAAAGGTAAAAAGGTGAAAAAGGTTCTCATTTGAAATCATTTGCAATTGAGTGATTAAGCAAGTTAGCAAGATGGTGATCCCATACCACACTCATCGATTTGAGCGAGTTTGATGACATCACTGCTTTGCCGCGTATGGACCTCCAGTACATACCTCGAGAAACCGCCTTTTAAAATTTAAATTGGTTTTTTTTGTGCGTTTTCATGTTTTAAAATCTGTGATAATGCGTTTTAGTGCATATAGGACCCGAAATAGCGCATAGATAGAATGTTTTAGCATATTGACAGAATTAGCACATTTAGGTCACAAAGTGGCACATATGTTTTTTGTTTTAGCACATCTAGGGTTTTAGCTCATAGATGCTCTAATATAGCACATATGTTGACTATTTTAGCACATTTAGAGTTTTGGCACATTTATGCTCTGTTTCAGTGCATTGATGGATTTTTGTAGCGCATCCATTGTTCTAGCACATAGATGCTTTGTTTTTGCACATTGACACCAGAATTGATGAAATGTTGATTTTTCTCCTTGTTAATGCTTGATGATTGTGTCATCCATTAATTTGGTGATGTTTGATAAGATAGATGATGATTGACCTCATGATGGATGAGAGTTAATGATAGGATAAATGATGATTGACCTCATGATGGATGAGAGTCAATGATAGATGCTCTACGAGATTTGATGGAAATCTCATTTGAGTTGATTAGATTGATTGATAGGTTGATTTATAAAATGTTGATTTGCGATATGTCATGATTATAGGAGGACTTAAGAGTTCTTCAGTCTCGAGAGCACTACCTGAAGACTTGGGATATGATTCCACATCTGGTGCAGGAAGATTTGGATGTTGTTGAGTGATGTGGTTTATATTCCTTGCTTGATATGCCCTAGTATAGGATAAACAGGGGACTATTGACAGTGTTAGCTGAGAGATGGCATAGCGACCACAACACATTCCATCTGGCTACTGGTGAGATGACGATTACCCCAGAGGATGTGTACCAGATATTAAGGATTCCTGTGGTTGGAGATTAGTCATATATGATCACACAGAGCAGGGAGGTACCGAGGCACTAAGGAGGATTTTTGATGATGACGAGATTAGTGGTTATGAGATCCCATGGCAGGATATGGTGGATTTTTATGAGCCACTACCGTCTATTCTAATTGGGTTTGTTGGTGGTTTCTTATGTCTCGACCATAGGTCGAAGGGATTATATGTCGGCTAGGGCAGGATACTGGAGAGGATGATCACTCAGGGGATCCAATATGCATGTGGTTCCTGTATGTTAGCACATTTATATCATGATCTACATCAGGTGGTGTATCTTGGAGCCGCGAGTTTATCATTTGGAGTGACACTACTTCAAATTTGGGCTTGGGAGCATATAGAAGTCACTCATCCTTTGGCAGACAGAGATCATCCAATTGGAAGGCCATATGTCTTTGGGTACATAGGTACTCTTGTCTAGTGCAAGCTGGGAAAATTGGAGTATTGGCGGCAAGTGCTTGATGATTTGGAGACTGTCACATGGTGAACATATTTAGATTGTGAGTAGTGGATCGAGGATGATCTAGAGATACCATATGTTTGCACGTCGAGGTATTTGATTGGACGGGCTCAATTTATTATTGAGAGATTCATGCTTATGAGAGTGCTCCATCAGTATGGCCGAGTTCAGGGGATGCCCTAGGGAGTTGCGCTATATGGTCGGAGACAACAGGATATTCCAGAGTGGAGACCCACCATGTCTTATGATACAACTTGTGAGGAGTATTTTGGATTGCAGGCACATGTATGGGATTACTGTCTGAAGATCATGGCTAGTGTGATGATAGATGAGTATGTTGAGCATTTCTTCACACATGTTGTACAAAGGATATCTAGTCTAGACGATCCAGTACCATCATTTAATGATGATGAGGGAGTACCATAGCCAACACTGAGATGGAGGAGGGATGGGGGAGATGGTGATGATGAGGAGGGAGATGGTGAGGATGGAGGGGATGATGGAGATGGAGGAGATGTAGGTGGCAGCCAGATACTGGACTTCAAAGTACCCTAGAGGAGATCTATGGTTCTCTTGGGACAACAGCAGGTAGGACCATCCCAGGTTCAGATTCATGTGCCTTCCCATTAGCAATAGGCATAGATAGATGCCTTATAGTTATAGGTGGATGGCTTATAGGGATAACTAGTGCAGACAAAAGAGAAAATTTCCTCTCTGACAGCAAAGAGAGATGCCATGAGACAAAGATACGAGCATGCAGAGGCCCTAGCCGAGAGATTATAGAGAGTGCTTGAGGGGAATACTACAGGGGATATACTCAGAGAGGTTCGACATTCAGCTCGAGATACAAAGTACTAAAGGTCACTGTATTATTAGGTGGTTCATGTAGAGCGACATGCCCCTATTTATGCACAGCCTGTCAGTGCTAGGTCAAGTTGGAGTCAGTCCCAGACTACGAGCAGGGGTGTGATTGGGCCACTTCTTAGAGATCCATCAGGAAAAAATCTAGCTATAGGTCCATCTAGCGGTACAGTAGTAGGCATAATGAGGTCTACAATGTCTAGGGGGAGCAACACGTAGCTTTTGTGCTCACATTTGATGTACAGAGACGTGAAGTATTCACTTGTTTAGTCGGGGACTTCATGATTTCCTACCATTTTGTTGATGTATCTCTCCACATTTTGTGATATCATTGTACACTTGACACTGATTATTTTGAGATTATATGAGATGCAGTGGAGACTATTGCTCTATATGTTGTCTACATGCTTTTATGATGAATGCATTTGATTTCCGCTCGATATGCTATGTGATGTTTATATGATTATGCCCTAGTTGTGTATGGATGCAATAATGAAATGATGATGCATGGATTATAATTCTATATAGCTTTATGGATGATGCTTTATGATATATGAGATGGATTTGATCATGCAGATAAGATGTGATGCACTTTATTTTTAGTATTTTTCTAATGCAAATATATGATCTAATGCATGGATGGATGACCTATGATAATACTATCTAATGTATGCATGATATGATAATGGTTATGCAACTACATGTGAATGATCTTTTTGTTTATGTCAAATGTACTCAATCCTTTAATGAGAGAGATAATATCATTGTGAAATTTTCTAGCCTTGGGAAACCCTAAAATGCACATGCAAAAACTAATATGGATGCAATCTATCTTAACCATGCAAATCTAAATATGCAATGTTGTCATCTTGTCAGCCGATTTGTTGTGCTTGGTATCATCATTGAGTTTTTGATATGTTGAAAGTTAGTACAAAAACCAATGGTATAATTAAACCATGATGACCTGAGTACAACTTCCATGGAATTTTGATATTGCAAGGTAATACAGGCATCTAGGTATAATTGAATCAAGATGACCTGAGTATTTCTTGCATAAAACATACAAGATTTAATCCTTTTACTATGCAATTCCAGAATACCATCAATGATACTTTGTAGATCATGTCCCACGACAAATTTACATAGCAGTAATGATCAACTCCCAAACAACAGACAAAGAAAAATATCATACTCCATCATAGCTTCTCTAGTCCATGACATCCTTGAGTTGCTCTAAAGAAATGATAACAAAAATTAAGATACAATAGTTGAACATTTATGCTAAAGTTATTAAACCATGATTCATAAGAACATCATCTTGTGAGATTTGGTTTACCGGTCTTGCTATTGGTTTGGATGGTTAGTTTTCTAAAGATTATGTTGAGTTTCGTTGTGATCGTTATGTTTGCTATGTTGTCTTACTGTTGTGTGTCTATTGTTTTAAGCTCAAAGTAGATTTCCCCCAATGAGTTTAGGATTTTTCCCCCAATGAGAAACCAACCATTTATTGCCCAATGATCACCAAGCCAGGGTGAGACATGACTGCAACGCCCAGATATGTACATGAGGTTTTATGATGGACAAGCATAATGATGGTGAAAAGTGGATGACCGACACACGTTCCAATAGATGGAAAAGCCAATCTATCACAAATAGTGCCTGTTGCTAGGTTTTCACTACTTGTTTTTATTGCACTTTTTTTGATTTTATGATTTTTTTAATTTTTCACTGTTTTTGGATTTTTCTGCTTTTTTGATTTTTGCTTTTTTTTAAAAAAATTGTTGGATTTTTTGCTTTTTACTTTTTTTGGATTTTTCTTCTTTTTGAACCGTGCATTGGATGAGTTATGTATAAAACTTCTTGAGATGAATGCTGTTGATAGGTTCTTCAAATAGGTCCCCTTCGGGTGTAGATAACTGATATGGTCCAAATCCATATACTAATACAATGACAAAAGGACCTAGCCAATTAGGTTCAAATTTTCCCTTCTTTTCCTGATCTTGTTGATTGTGAGGATTCTCTTTTAGTACCAAGTCACCAACCTAAAATTTTTCTAGTCTTACCTTGTGGTTATAACTCCTTAACATTCTTTGTTGATAAGCTTTTAGATGATCAACAAAATGTTGACGGCGTTCATCTAGTAATTACAACTCCTATAGTCTGGATACTCAATAGTCTTCCTCTGAAATGATTCCTTTCAATGATACCCAGAGCAAGGGTAACTCAACCTCAATGGGTAATATGGCGTCTGATCCATACACTAGGGAATATGGTGTGGCTCCTGTAGGGGTGTGGATGCTAATACGGTATGCCCACAAGGCAGAGTTTAGTTGGACATGCCAGTCACGTCTAACATCATTGATAGTTTTCTTCAGGATTTTCAAAATGGTCTTATTTGAGGCTTCTGCTTGGCCATTCCCTTGAGGGTAATAGGGTGTGGAGAATCAGTGTTGGATATGGATTTTTTCACAAAGTTCTTGTACATCATAGTTTTTGAAGGGTCTACCATTGTCAATGACAATGGAGCTAGGGATGCCATACCGACAAACAATGTAGTTTAGGATGAAGGAGGCAATTTGTTTACTAGTTATTGTGGTTAATGGGATGACTTCAATCCACTTTTTGAAATACTCAGTGGATGTGATTATGAATTTATATCCAGTAGAGGAAGATGAATGAATCTTACCCACAAGATCAAGCCACCATTGAAAAAAAGGCCAGGTCAATGTGAATGGTTGCAGCTCCTGCGCCGGTACATGTATGAGGTTTCCATGGACTTGACACATCTTGCACTTCTTAACAAATTGAAAAGATTCTTTCTCCATGTTTGGCCAATAATATCCCAAGTGTAGGAGTTTCTTAGCAAGAGTAAGACCACTTGAATGAGTACCACAAATACCTTCATGAACTTCTCGTAAGGTGGTTTCAGATTCATCATTTTCAAGACATTGGAGGAGAGTACCATCAGGATCTCGTCAATAAAGTGTATCAGCTATTAGGGTGTGTTGGGCTGCTTGATGGATAAAATTGTGTTTTTGGTTCCAGGATAGATCAGTGGAAGGGTATTGTCTCTCAAATAGGTATAAATCTTCCCATAGATTGAAGAATTAGCATCACCTAGATGGCACATGACTTGGGATTCAGTATTGTCATATGCGGGAGTAAACAATTGTTCCACCATGAATTTATAACGACTTCATTATTCTGGTATTTGTAGAAGAGAAGCGATGGTTTCCATGGTATCTTCATCTTTGTTGTCTACCCTTGGAATTTGTTCAAACTTGATCTCAACAAAGTATTTCTTGAAGTCATCTATCATTGTCTTGTATGGCATTAGCTTGTCATATTTTGTTTGATAGTCATCGTTAACCTGATTGATGACTAATTGAGATTCTCCATAAGCTTGTAATTCTATGATTTTCCATTCCACAATTATTAGTGCTTCATATTCAACCATTTTGTTTGTACAAGGGAGCATCAACCTGTAAGATTTTGGGATAGTGTGTCTTTGAGGAGTAACAAATAAGATTCCAACACCTGATCAATGTTTAGTGTAAGACCCATCAAAGTATAATATCCAATGTTGTGCTCTCATTGTGAGGACATTTGCATCTGGGAATTCAATGTGCATAGGATGGTCATCTTGCAACGATGCTTCAGCTGACTAGTCTGTGATTACTTGGCCCTTGATTGCTCTTCTATCCACATATTGAATGTCAAATTCACTCAATATCATCACCCACTTTGCTAATCTTCCTGTTAGAGTGGCTTCCCTGAGTAGATATTTTAATGGATCTATCTTAGCTATTTGTTTGAGGGTATTTGTTAACATATAGTGTCGTAATTGTTTAGTAGCAAACACCACTGCCAAACAAGCTTTTTTAATGAATGTGTAGTTAAGTTCATAGCCACTCAGTGTTCTGTTGATGTAGTAGACGGCCCTTTCTTTTCCTGTAGATCTTCTTGTGCTAGCAGAGCTCCCAAAGATACCTCAGTAGTTGTTATGTAGAGTAGAAGTGGTTTTCCATCTATTGGTGGTACCAATATAGGTGGATTCATCAGATATTTTTTCAATTGATTAAAGGTAGCTTCACATCTTTCATCCCATCTAAAAGAAACATTCTTGTGTAACAAATGAGTAAAAGGATGAATCTTGTTCGCTAGTTGCGCAATGAATCTTCTAATGGATTGGAATCTTCATTGTAGAGATCTTAGTTGGCTAATGTTCTTAGGAGGTGGAATTTTTATGATTGCTTGAACTTTTGTTGGATCTACTTCGATGCCTTTAGCTGAGAAGAGTTTTGTCGATGTTACTCCGTCGACACACTTCTTTGGATTTAAATGCACATTGAATTTTTCCAATCGATTAAAGATTTTATCCAAGATTTCTAGATGTCCTTCCCTGGTGAATGATTTTGCTAGCAGGTCATCCACATAGTCTTCCATGAATGTGTGCATCATGTCATGATAGATTGTTGTCATTGCACACTGATAGGTGGCTCCTGCATTATTTAATCAAAAAGGTACCCCATGGGCATGTGAAATTTGTTTTGTCTTGATCTTCGGGTGAAATCTTGATCTGATTATAGCCTGAAAAACCATCCATGAGTGATAGCATAGCATGTCCTGCTATTAAATCGACAATAATGTCTATATTGGGAAAAGGAAAGTCATCCTTTGGACAAGCCTTGTTAAGATCCCTAAAATTTGTGCATATTCTAATGTTGTTGTCTGGTTTGGAGACTAGTACAATGTTTGAAATTCATTCTGCATAGTCGATTGGTCAGATGAACCTTGCATCTAATAATTTTTTTAATTCTTCTTTCACTAGTAGGGCAATGTGTGGATGCATTTTTCTCAACTTTCGCTTTACTGACTTCACTCCAGGTGCTATGGATAAATGATGCATTATTAGATCTAGATCTATTCCTGTTATGTTAGCATAGGACCAAACAAAATTGATTTTCCTTTCTTCAAATAATTTGGTGAAATTTGGCTTTTCTTGCTCTATCATTGATGCCACTAGGTGTATGGTCTTTGTTGTTTCTGTAGTACTGATGTTTATGGATTGTGTAGGCTCAACCAATATTGTAGATCTTTCTTGATAATGCTTAGGAAGAGTTTCAAATCTCTCATCCTTTAGTTCCTTAGAGAGGTTTTCACCGTTGGATACACTCTTTCTTTTTACTTTTTCAGGATCTAATACTGTCGTTGCATGGTTTTCACCATTAGATCATTTTTTTGTATTCTTTATTTTGTAGCTAAGAGAATTGGAACTCCCCTAGTTTGAAGCTTCATTATGAAATTCATTGGTGGAACTTGTTTTTGTATTTTCAGAACAAAGGAAATTGACAATGGCATCATCATCTGAAAAGATAGGGATGTCAAGAGGCTCGGTTTGTTCCTAGTCAATGAGTTCGGGATGCATCAAAGGTAAGGAATCATCATATTGGTCAAGATCAAAGGCGGTGAGGGTCAGGATGGAAATGTTTTTGAGGTGTTCGATAGCAATGTCAAGGTCTATAATGTTACTCTCTTCCAATTGATCTATCTCACTCGATGTTTGATTGTCCTCTCTAGAGTCATCGATATGTAGTGAGCCAAATTCAAGTGGTCTAGACCCTGAACTTTGTCCCTCCATACGTATGGGTGCATACTTCTTTATCACATCAATTTCCTTGTCTTCACAAGATTCTTTAGATAGTAAATCCTATTCATATTCATTTGAGTCTATTTCAGAACTAGCTTACAATTGGAGAATTCACTCACAAATCTTTTGAGTGGCTTCTTCTTTTGTCTCTTCTTTGTATCCTAATCATGTCTTGTCTTTTGCATTAATTGAGATAGGTTGAATTGGTTCCACAATACCTTCCTTTCATTTTCCAATAGGACCTTTTCCTTCATATCCCATATTTTCTAAGATTGTGAACCCTTTACCATATTGCTCTGTTGGTATATTGGAAGTTGTTGCTTGGGATTCATCTTCATCTTTGTAAAGCCACTTTAGAATGTCTTTGTCCTCAGATTCATCAACTAGAGTACCTGCTTTTACAAATTTACCATCAAAGATCATGATGGGTTGTGAAGATTGTTGTCTAGATGTTGATGGTTGTCCATATGATTTTGGAGAAGGTAGCAGCTGTGAGAGACATAAGGACTACTCAAAAGAATACTCACCCATGCCTTTATCTTTCAACTGAATTTTTTTCTCAAGCTATTTTGACAAAGAATTGAGTTGGCTTTCATTACTTGAGGAAATAGAATCATCGCTGCCTTTTATCTTTCAACTGAACCTTTTTCTCAAACTGTTTTGACAAAGAATTATGTTGGCTTTCATTACTTGAGGGAACAAAAGTGAGAGCTTCTCTGTTGTGTGGTACAAAAACATCTTGGACTATCTTGAGAGTGTTGCAGTATTGGGGATTATTAGAATCTACTGAAGTTGTGATCTCTTGTCCATTGTAATGGAATTTCAAGCATTGATGGTATGTTGATGGTATTGCTTGCATTTCATGGATCCAAGGTCGACCCAAGAGTATGTTGTATACCAAATCCTTGTCTAAAACTTGGCAGATTATATCCTTTTGAACTAGTCCCACTTGAATTGGCAATACTATCAGTCCTTGAGAGGATCTTTCTTCATCATCATAAGCTTTTATGGTGACATTTCTTCTAGAATCTATTGCATTTTGTTAAACTCCCAATGCATAGATAAGCTTTAAGGTGCATATATTTAGACCAGCTCCTCCATCTATTAAAACGTGTTTGACCCAATGTTTATGGATTAAAACCTCAATATGGAGTGGAGCGTTGTGTGGATGAGTGAGGGATGCATCATTGTTTTCTGAGAATGATAAACACGGGAGTGCAGTCAAATGTCCCACAATGGCTTGGAATTGACAAACTTCCAAATTGGTTGGTACTGTGGTGTCCACCAAAGCTTTTTCCAGAATATCCTTATGGGCTGGTGAAATTTTAAGAATTTCTAGTATGGATATCTGTGCTAGGATCTTTTGCAATTGATCTACTATATTGCATTGATTTGAAGGAGCATCAGGTGCTTTAGATGTAATTCCTATAATGCCTCGCCAAGGGAACCAAAGAACAACACATAAAGTAACCAAATAAATGAACAATTTTATTTTTTAAACATTTGATTACAAAATGAGTACAAAAGAAACATCAACATATAAGTTCTTAGGGTTTTGTGACAGTGCTACTTAAACATTCACAAGTAAGAACATCACATCATTAAACCAAAAGACATAAAGCATAAGGATAAATTGTATCTATAATGAATGATCCATACACATAAACATAATGAAGTCAAGTTACATATTCAAGTTATATCAAGTGAGATTATGATAAATCTCATAACAACGTAATAACATTACAATAATATCTGACATACACCTTAGGTATGTATACAATATAGATGAAGATCATAACATATCTATCAACATTGTTCATGAGCATGCTCAACATCCAACTTCACAAACAATGTAGAATCAAGAACTTGTCTCAAGTAAAATATTATCAAGGCACAACAACACTTGCAAGGGGACCTAATGGAGGATATAGCACGTTCATCCCAACCACGTGGTACCCAAAGGTTCACCCCGCATGCTAGGAGATAATATTAGGTCCATAGAGACAAAAAAAAATGAAGACAAAACATATCCTCACATAGCTTGACGTATACATTACGACATCATGATATCTAAACAACATAATAACAAAAAAAGCTCCCAGAGGCAACATAAATTAAGGGTAACTCTACACAAGAGACCACATAACATGCATCAGGAAAAGAGTGTCATCACACATTTTCTCTAGGTTACCCTAGTGAATCTTCATAGACTACCGGCCCTCATACCAAGTTACCATAGCAATCTCTACCGATTCTCGGCCCCTAAAAAAACTCACGGAATCAAACTACCATTCAAGAAAAAAAAAAGTAGACAATCATGCCATTCTAGGCCATCTCAACCTACCCTTAATATTTACAAGCACTAAGGCATTAGGCAAGGCATTCAAATTATATGAACTATTTAATGAACACTACCCAACCCCTAGTACATTTAATTAGGTTTTCACTAAATTATAAACTCACGATAGGTTACCCTGGTTACCACTTAGGGTTCCAGACCCTATTGAAAGCCACTCTTCCCAATAACATATCTCATTAACAATAGAAAAGGATAGCCATTATGCATATTAAACAAAACCAAGAATGAGCACATCATCAAACATGATGTAGACCATCTAAATTTTAAAATATCTCCAAGGTAACAACAAATCATGCATGGCTAAATCCCAAATTAGATTATCGAAATTGAACAATAAAGTACAACACAACAAGCTTTACATTACAAGTTCCTTCCCTAGCCTTTGGAAAACTAAGAATTCCATATCACATGTCAAATAAAATTTCACTTTGATAATTTCTAACAATCAATCCCACAAAAGCTTTCTTTAACACTAATCAATACTAAAGAATAGTTCAAAGTATAACTCCGTTAATTCACAATTTAAATTCCATATTCATTTAAAACAAAATCTTAAATATTATATTTTCATTCAAAAGGGAAACATGACTACCTATCACATACAACCTTTAAATCTTCTAGAACTAAAAGTTATAATAGATAATTCATTGCCATACTTAAATGTCTTATATCTTTTATGTTTTAACAAAATAAAATCATGATCATTTATCATTGAGAATAATATAAATTCTCTTCATTTAATAACCAATCATTTAAGAGCATGTTAATTCTCATACATTTTATATGTTAAAGTCTAAGTTCATAAAGAATAGCACTCCTAAATTATTAATTCATGCTACCTTAAAATACAATATACTTTTTGTTAGATGTTGTGCATGCACAGGGAAATACGCCATGCACAGGAGAATACACCATGCATGATAGACACCGATTTAGCATGTTAAAGTTTCTGGAGATTGAAATAACACCCAAGACAAGATAAAAGAAGGAGAATCTAGTGACTCCAAGGCAACCTTACAAACTGAAAATCAGAAAATTGACTAAGAAGAATAGCACTGGCAACTCCAAACAAAATTTACTAAGCAAATGAATGAGGAAACTACAAATATCTTGGAAGTGCGCAGATATTACATGGCAAAAGAATAAGAAAATGACAAGAATGCTCATGTAGCCAACACTAAGTGTGTTTCCAGTCAACAAGAAGGAGGGAATTCTTTAAAAAAGGATAATTTGTAATTCCAAACACCAACTTAAAGACAACTTCATTCCTACATCAAAATTTCCTAGCAGAATAAGGTTAAAGAATTTTTTTTTTGAAGATTCAAGGATTCTAAACGTTTCAGTCACCAGCTTAAAATCCATTACAAGTCGACTTTAAATTTAAGACAATTCCCTTTTAATTATAAAGATCTAAAGCATGTTGACATGAGGTACAAAATATAAAATCCCATGGCTACCTGAGGCAACATAAAAGCCTGAAGACTAACGAATTTCAAGAGATGTAAACATGACAACAAACTCAGAGATTCGGTTTCAAAGAAAAGCCATGTATATTGATTTATTTCAAGATATTAAACTTCAAATCTTTGAATGCATAAATCTGCAAAAAGGGCCAAATTAAGGAAATACAAAGGCTTTGAACTAGATGCCCATAATTACCAAAAAGAGAATTTCTAAAGAGAGAGTTTCAAACCATTATTCCTCTGAGCTTTTTCCCTTAACATTATTTTGCTAAGCTTTTCTTTTTAGATCTAAAAGCTCACCCTAAATTTTTTTTTTGTTGCATGTGTAGGTTTGGCTAGGTTTATTTTTCCACAGGGAAGCATAACTATCTTTCTAGTGCGAACTAATTTCAAACATAACATTTAGAAATCTTATCCTTAAGATTTAAAATCAAATAGAAAAGAAAGGAACCTGTTAAATCCTGCTAATTCAATCAAAGATTCAAAGAAGAAGAATTCTGGATTTTCAACTAACTTTGAATATCACGATCTTCAGACCCAATCCATAATCAATTCACAAAAATCCTTCCAAATTCCTTTTTATAGAGCTTTTGAAAACAAAAATACTGTAAATAAACCTTTTTTTTTTTTAGAAAATTACTGTGCAAGAACTTTCTCAGAAAAATTACCGTGAATGATAGTTGCATAACCAAATATTTTTAATTCATTTGCAATTAACTCATAAATCACAAAATCTAACTAACTGTCAACATGCAATCAAGATTGATCAGACAATTCTAATTAAACAATTAACCAAGATAACATTTTCTAACTTCAAGTCAAGATTTAAGATATTTATTCATAATCTGTTGAAAAAAAACCCTTCAAAGTATCTACTTTTCATTTATTTAAGTTTGCACATTAAAATCAACAATTACATTTAAATAAACATCTTGTTTAATTTAATTAAATAAATCAAACCATAAACACATTTATTTTTATTTAACATTTAAATAAAATTATATTAAATGAAATAAATTAATTAATAAACCATTTAACTAATTAATTAATTTTCAAACAAGATGCAAACATGAATGACACAACAGAGAAAAATGATAATAACATCGATGGGTGACAACACAGATAATCGTCCTATAACAGAACGATGGCTAAAGAAGGACCTGGCATTATCTCTAAAACATGTTTCCATTGGGTCATGGCACACTCAAACCTGATAAAGCGGGTGGATTCGATGCACAATACCTAAAAATTGCATCAAACAACATTAACAAACATATCTGCATAAATTGACAATCACACCATGAAAGAGATTCACAACATAGTAGGGTATTCACGAGTGAGTAATGCTACACTATCTCCTTCACCAAGACTAACATACAATACTACATTATAAACAACATCAGATACATCATCATAAACACACTAATGCTCTGAAATAGCATAAAACCATAACACACATAATGTTCATCATAATGTCGCCACACAAACATAATCAGATGATCAACAATGTCTGTAATGTATCATCAATAAAGTATAAAACCAGCATAGTATTAGTGTCATAACTGAAATAAAGTAGCATAGCATCAAAAATAGCTAAAGAAACTATCAACCAAATAGAAAGAAACTTAATCAAAGTGCAGCAATTGGAGGGACACTAAATCCCCCCCCCCCTAGGATAAGGCTTACTCCTGGAAGCCTACAAATAGATATGGATAAAGCTCTCTCATGCATGTCGCATCCTCTCAAGTAGTTGATGCCTCATCACTAGGATCCCACTGGACCCTCACCTAATCAATGTCTCGACCCTTGAGGGTGAGTCTCCTGTGCTGAAGAATTCCCACGGGCTCCAAAGCTAGTTGCCTGTCCTCTACCTGTAATGCATTCCAATTGAGCACATGTGAAATATCAGGATGCTAAGGCCTAAGAATAGATACAAGGAAAACATCATGAATGCGTGACAAACTAGGTGGTAAAGCAAGACGGTATGCTACAGGACCAATCCTCTCCAAAATATCGAACAGTCCAATGAAACGAGGCACGAGCTTAGAGCCTTTTTCATAATGGATCAAACTCTTCCATGGATGCACTCAAAGAAATACCCTATTTCCAACTGAAAACTGATGATCCACTCTATGCACATCAACATACTTCTTCTGCCTATCTTGTGCCACGACCAAGTGCTTTATAATGCGATCAACTTGTTGCTCCATATCCTAAAGCATCTTACGTCCAAGTAGAACTCTATCCTCAAGTCGATCCCAACTCAATGGAGTCCGACAAGGACATCCATACAATGCTTGAAAAGGAGGCATACCTTTGGAACTATGATACCCATTATTATAGGTGAACTCCACTAAGTAAATATAATCTTCCCAATGCGACTACTAATCCATTACATACATCCTGAGCATATCCTAAAGAATCTAATTGACCCTCTCGGTCTAACCATCAGTCTCAGGGTGATAAGTTGAACTAAAGTTCAACTAAGTACCTAGGGCATGCTGTAATGATGTCCATAATACTGATGTAAACACATGATCTCTATTTGAAATGATTCTACGAGGAATTTTGTGCAACGTATTAATATCCTCCATGAATATCTTGGCCACATAAGAGGCATTATAGGAAGAATGAACCAGAGAAAAATGTGCTACCTTATTCAACCTATCAACAGTAACCATAATAGCATCATGTCGATGACATGACATAAGTAAAAAAATAATGAAGTCCATCGATATGATATCCCACTTCCATTCAGGAACAAGATGTGGCTGCAACAATCCTGCAGGATGTTGGTGCTCAGCCTTAACTCTCTGGCACTCAAGACATCTCAAAACAAAATCAACGATATCACACTTCATTCCTGACCAAAAGTACAATTGTTGAAGGTTTGCATGCATCTTCTTAACACCAGGATGATCTGAATAAGGTGCTCAATGTGCCTCTGATAAAACTAGAGTGTGAAGACCTTCTATATGTGGTACATAAATATGACCCAAATGTTGCAACAATCCATCTAATTTGAGAGTATAACCTATGAATCTACCCTCCAAAGGTCTACCTGATCCTAACTCCATCTTCATCTCCTGATACAATTTGTCTATAGGAAGTGCTACTAAAATATGGCTCCTTAAATCAAATCCAAGAGTAACAACAGAAAGCTCATGCCTTCGTCGACTAAGAGTTCCAACTACTACGTTCTATTTCCCCTAAACAAATTTCACCTCAGAGTCATACTCGCATAAGAACTCCATCCACCATCTCTATCTAGCATTCAAATTAGGCTACGTGAAAATATATTGCAGACTACGGTGATCACTGTGAAGTTCAAAACGGTGCCCCAACAAGAAATGCCTCCACTGAACCAGAGCATGAACAACTACAGCTAGATCCAAATCATGAGTAGGATAGTTCAATTCATGATCCTTGAGTTTTTGAGACTCAAAAGCAATCACACGACAATCATGTATTAGCATGGCTCCTAATCCCTCCAAAGATGCATCAGTTCAAATGACAAAGTCCCTAGTAGGATCATGAACAACTAAGATAGGTGCACTAGTCAACTTTTCCTTGAGTGACTAAAAAGTTGGCTGACACTAATCTAACCAAATAAATTTCTTCCCTTTCCTCTGAAGAGAAGTGATGGGATGAGCAATCCTTGAAAACTCCTGAACAAACTATTTTCCACCTAAAGGTGTATTAGACTGCTAAAAACTGCCTCTACTAACTGTAGACTATGTACTTTATGTTGGATGATCCTGACGGTTGTGCTTATTACGCCACCAGTTACGGTTCTTCCCAGACTGTGAACTATTACCCTACTAAGCTTGAGAATTCTTATTCTTTGGTGGCTAACACTAATGTTGTTGATGCTGTTGTCCACCCTTAGCGGGTGCCTATTTGTTCCAAGAGGAACCCCCTATCTAAGTCTGATCGCCTTGTGGATGAGAACTCGTCGAAGGTGCACTACCTATCTGGACACTTGTATGTCAACCCAAAGCCATAGTCAAATTATCCTCCACAAGACATGCCTTCTCCATAGCTACCTCCATAGTCTTCAGCTCAAAGACTCGGACTCCTCCGCTGATATGGGCATTCAAGCCCCTGATGAAGTGTTGTACCAACATAGCCTCATCGTCCACAATTTTGACATACTGTGAGCTCATAGAACCTACACTCAAATTTCTCAACTGACATGGCCATCTAATGCAAATCATGGAACTCATTTGCACGATGTTGTCTCTAATGCTTTGACAGGAAACACGCTCTGAATCTCTCCAAAAAAAAGTCCCATGAAACAAAACCAATCTCCAAATGAATCTTCTTCTCCTCCAATCGCCACCATGTAGAGGAAAATCCTTTAAGATTCATAATGGCGTATCTAGCTCTAGTGTTGCTACCATATGGATGCATAGAAAAACATCATCCCAAGTCTATCAGTCATGTTTCTGCCTCTACACCACCACCAGTACCATCGAATGTGGGAGGGCGTGCCCTCAATAAGTCTCTCATATGCCCCAAAACAATGACATCCTACTCCATAGTCTCAACGACTCTCCTAGGTGATTTGTCTCGTTCTCTAGCCACTTCCTATTCAGCCTCTTGTCTAGGACCAAGTCAAGCAAGAACCTCCTCTAGCAAGGGACACAACTGTGCTCCGTCTATCTCTAGCTATATCAGATTTTGTTCCCCACTCGCCTTATCCAATTAAGGACCCTTCTATTCTACATGATCAATCTCATGAGAACTCTGAGAGGGAGTATCCTGGTAGTTAGCCATACGGCCACCACCTCGACCTCGACCACAACCCCTACCCCGATGTCTAGGCATGGTCCTACAGAAATCAAGGACAAGTCTCAATTATAAGACAAACAATAACAACCAGGAAAACACAAACTACCGAGTCTAACATCTAGGACAATCTAATGGGCTCACAAAACCAAAGTACCCAGTGTTAGAACCTTGTGCTCTGATACCAATCTGTAATGCCCCGCCAAGGGACCTAAAGAACAACACATAAAGTAACCAAATAAACAAACATTTTTTAATTTTCTAAAACATTCAATTACAACATGAGTACAAAAGAAACATCAACATATACGTTCTTAGGGTTTTGTGACAACACTACTTAAACATTCACAAGTAAGAACATCGCATCATTAAACCAAAAGACATAAAGCATAAGGATAAATTGTATCTATAATGAATGATCCATTCACATAAACATAATGAAGTCAAGTTACATATTCAAGTTATATCAAGTGAGATTATGACAAATCTCGTAACAACATAATAACATTACAATAAGATCCCACATACACCTTAGGTATGTATACAATATAGATGAAGATCATAACATATCTGCCAACCTTGTTCATGAGCACACTCAACTTCCAACTTCATGAACAATGTAGAATTAGGAACCTGTCTCAAGTACAATATTATCCAAGCACAACAACACCTGCAAGGGGACCCATTGGAGGATATAGCATGTTCCTCCCAACCACGTGGTACCCGAAGGTCCACCCCTTGTGTTAGGAGATAATATCAGGTCCATAGAGACAAACAAACATGAAGACAAAAAATATCATCACATGGCTTGACGTATACATTACGACATCACAATATCTAAACCACATAATAAAAAACAAAGCTACCAAAGGAAACAACATAAATTAAGGGTAACTCTACACAAGAGACCGCATAACATGCATCAGGAAAAGAGTGTCATCACATATTTTCTCTAGGTTACCCTGGTGAATCTTCATAGACTACCGACCCTCATATTGAGTTACCCTAGCAATCTTTACCGATTTCGAGCCCGTAAACAAACTCATGTGGAATCAAACTACCATTCAAGAAGACAAAGTAGACAATCATGTCATTCTAGGCCATCTCAACCTACCCTTAATCTTTACAAGCACTAAAGCATTATGCGAGGCATTCAAATTATATGAATTATTTAATGAACACTACCCAACCCCTAGTACATTTAATTAGGTTTTCACTGAATTATAAACTCACAATAGGTTACCCTGGTTACCACTTAGGGTTCCAACCCCTATCGAAAGCCACTCTTCCCAATAACATATCTCATTAACAATAACAAAGGATAGCCATTATGCACATTAAACAAAACCAAGAATGAGCACATCATCAAACATGACATAGACCATCTAACTTTTAAAACGCCTCCAAGGTAACAACAAATCATGCATGGCTAAATCCCAAATTAGATTATCGAAATTGAACAATAAAGTACAACAAAAAAAGCTTTACATTACAAGTTCTTTCCCTAGCCTCTGGAAAACTAAGAATTCCATATCACATGTCAAATAAACTTTCACTTTGATAATTTCTAACAATCAATCCCACAAAAGCTTTCTTTAACACTAATCAATACTATAGAATAGTTCAAAGTATAATTCTATTAATTCACAATTTAAATGCCATATTCATTTAAAACAAAATCTTAAATATTATCTTTTCATTCAAAAGGGCAACATGACTACCCATCACATACAACCTTTAAATCTTCTAGAACTAAAAGTTATAATAGATAATTCATTTTCATATTTAAATGTCATATCTTTTATGTTTTAACAAAATAAAATCATGATCATTTATCATTGAGAATAATATAAATTCTCTTCATTTAATATCCAATCATATAAGAGCCTATTGAATCTTTTGCATTTTATATGTTAAAGTCTAAGTTCATAAAGCATAACACTCCTAAATTGTTAATTCATGCTACCATAAAATACAATATACTTTATGTTAGATGTTGTGCATGCACAGGGAAATACACCATGCATGAGAGACACTGATTTAGCATGCTAAAGTTTCTGGAGATTGAAATAACACCCAAGACAAGATAAAAGAAGGAGAATTTGGCGACTCTAAGGAAGCATTACGAACTAAAAATCAGAAAAGTGACTAAGAAGAATAGCGCTGGCAACTCCAAACAAAATTTACTAAGCAAATGAATGAGGAAACTACAAATATCTTGGAAGTGCGCATATCTTACATGGAAAAAGAATAAGGAAATGACAAGAATGCTCATGCAGCCAACACTAAGTGTGTTTCTAGTCAACAAGACGAAGGGAATTCTTTACAAAATGATAATTTGTAATTCCAAACGCCAGCTTAAAGATAAATTCATGCCTACATCAAAATTTTCTAGTAGAATAAGGTTAAAGCATTATTTTTTGAAGATTCAAGGATTCTAAATGTTTTAGTTGCCAGCTTAAAAGCCATTACAAGTCGACTTTAAATTTAAGACAATTCCCTTTTAATTACAAAGATTTAAAGCACGTCGACCATGAGGTACAAAATATAAAATCCCATGGTGACCTGAGGCAATGTAGAAGCCTGAAGACTAATGAATTTTAAGAGATGCAAACATGACAACAAACTTAGAGATTCAGTTTCAAACAAAAACCATGTATATCGATTTATTGCAAGATATTAAACTTCAAATCTTTGAATGCATAAATCTGCAAAAAGGGTTGAACTAAGGAAATACAAAGGCTTCAAACTAGATGCCCATAATTACCAAAAAGAGAATTTCTAGAGAGAGAGTTTTGAACCAATATTCCTATGAACTTTTTCCCTTAACATTATTTTGATAAGCTTTTCTTTTTAGATTTGAAAGCTCACCCTAAATGTTTTTTTTGTTGCATGTGCAGGTTTGGATAGGTTTATTTTTCCACAGGAAAGCATAACCATCTTTCTAGTGCGAACTAATTTCAAACATAACATTCAAAAATTTTATCCTTAAGATTTAAAATCAAATAGAAAAGCAAGGAACTTGCTAAATCCTGCTTGTTCAATCAAAGATTCGAAGAAGAAGAATTATGGATTTTCAACTAACTTTGAATATCACGATCTTCAGACCCAATCCACAATCAATTCACAAAAATCCTTCCAAATTCCTTTTCACAGAGCTTTCAAAAACAAAAATACTATAAAGAAACTTTTTTTTTTTTAGAAAATTACAGTGCAAGAACCTTCTCAGAAAAAATTACCGTGAATGATATTTGCATAACCAAAGCTTTTTAATTCATTTGCAATTAACTCATAAATCACAAAATCTAACTGTCAACATGCAATCAAGATTGATCAGACAGTTCTAATTAAACAATTACTCAAGATGACATTTTCTAACTTCGAGTCAAGATTTTAGATATTTATTCATAATCTGTTGAAAACAACTAAAGCAACTATCAACCAAGTAGAAACACACTGATTCAAAGTGCAACAACTAGAGGGACACTACACTTCCTTTCAATACAAACTTGGACTGCCCCCTTGTGGTCACATTTACTGTTAGGTGTTCTTGTTTATCCTTGATTTTGATGACATTGATTTGATTATCAACTGCAAAAATGTGAAGGATGGTAGTATCATAGAAATAATTCACATTCTTCCCTTTGGTGTTTGTTGAAGAGGATTCTCCTTTTTCATAGTTGGGTAGAGGGTTTTTAAATGCTCCATGATCATAATTTTTTTTATGTCCTTCTATTGATATGTCACCTCTACCTATCAAGTCTTGCACCGAATGTTTTAATTGCATACAATCATTTATTTTATCACCTTTGTTCCTATGAAAATCACAGTAATATGCATCGTTCCACCATGATGGTTTGACTCTTGGTTGAAAATATCGTGCATCTGGTAATGTTATGAGTTTGTGTGCAAGAAGCTCTTTTAACACTGATTCAAGTGATTGCCCCAAAGGTGCGAATTTTTTGCAATGTGGTGGTGGAGTTGTTTTAGATTCACTGTTGTTTTGATTGTTTTTGGGTGTAGTACCTGATAAATTGAAGACTGGTTTTGTATTATGTGTGTCAACTACACCATCATTACCAACATTATTATTTCTTGTCTAGAATTTGGATTTTTCATTGTTGTTATAATGGTTAGAAGAGTTAGCAGAGTTTGTTCCTTTGTTATAGATTTTCAATACTCCTCTTTTAACGAAGTCTTCCTCAATCTTAAGTCCATTTTCAATAAGCTTTTCAA
The DNA here is from genome assembly GCA_007258455.2 of Sequoia sempervirens. Taxonomy (NCBI): domain Eukaryota; kingdom Viridiplantae; phylum Streptophyta; class Pinopsida; order Cupressales; family Cupressaceae; genus Sequoia; species Sequoia sempervirens. Next base: position 115,875,369 of record VDFB02000003.1, on the reverse strand, counting down.
AATTGGGTGGACACTGCAATTGGAGTCTATAACTCATCTCACTATTGAGATTATCAATAAAGATATCCATCTTTTCTTTCTTAGGTATAGGATGGGAATATCTAGCAAATAATCATCTCCATCTTTGTAAGAATGTAAGAAATGGTTCACCATTTTTCTGTTTTGTGTTACAAAGATCTTTCATGGTTATCTCATGTTGAATGTTGTATGAATATTGGGAGATACATTTATTTACCAGCTCCTCAAATGATCTAATATCGGTGGGAGTTTTGAAAACCATTCCATGCATTGACCACCCAAACTTCTTGGAAATAATCTCATTAGATAGGTTTCTTCATGTGCAAATTCCAGACTCATGGCACATAATTCTCTTACATGATCTTGAGGATTAGTTTTTCCATTGTATTTGTCATATTTTGGAAGTTCACAATTTGGTAGAAAAGGTATCATGTTCATATGTCTGTCAAATGGATAAGGACAAATGTCTTGCAACAAATATCTCTTTGTTGTTCCCCTTTTCATGTATAGGATTTGTTGTTGGAGATTTTGCATTTGGTGAGTTAAAGCTTTCAATGGATCTATGATTTGTGAGTCAACTTCTATTTTCTTGGGAGCTCCCTTCAATTGGTTGAAATCAAAATCATTGGGTAGTTTTACACCTTGATTTTCCAATATTAGAAAGTATTTCTCTCCATCCTTTTCTAGAATTTTTTCCATGAACTTGTGAAATTTAGGGTCTTGTCGAGCTTGTTGAATGTCCTCATTAGTTATCTCATCTATTTCAGGTTGATGAAATTTGTGAAAAGGATTTTCTTCTCCTTCTACCATGATGGTTTGGGTTTCTATTTCTTTTTCTCTGAGTTTTTATTTTTGAGATCTTGTTAAAATGGTCATGCAAGTGATAGAGTTTTGTTATACTTTGATCTTTGTTTTGGGAGTGCCAATGAAATACCTAAGTCAAATAGGATGATGGATCCTATTGATAAGAGTAGGCTAAATTTGGTGTACAAAATTTGTTTTGTGATAAAGGATGATAGATCTTGATAGTGAAACTCAACTAACAATCAAAGATGAGATTGGTGATTGGGAACTTTAAGTTGTTTGATCCAAGTTTAGTTAAAGGGATTGCACTTGCAAAAGCCAATTTCTTCAAGTTTAAACCAATGTTTTAATGAGGAATGATCTTTTCTTTGAAAAGGGGTCCCTAATTATGATTCTAGTTATTGGATAGAAGTTTAATTTAGCTCTCTATTTGAGTATCAAGTGAATGTGCTAAAACAGGTTGTATATATGTTGAAAGATGGGATACAAGCACTAAAATAGACCCTATATGCACTGGACTGTCAGTTAAATGCGCTAGAACAGAAAGATTATGCACTGAAAGATGAGGTAAATGCGCTAGAACAAACCCTATATGCGCTGAAAGATGTGGTGAATGTGTTATAACAAGGCATAAATGTGCTAGACTATGAATTCAACGTGTTGAAATAGGAAGTTTATGCGCTAAACTGGAAATGTCACCATTTTGAAATTTTTTCTAGTTTTCATGTTTTTGAATAAGTGAATTGAGTTTTTTTAATGGATGATCTTTTGAATAATGATTTCAAACACAGAAGCAAGTAGTATAATAGTTGTTTCATCCTATGATATAAATATCGAGTGTATGTTCTAGGATCTTGTCTAATCCATTTGATTTCCACTGGTATTGAACAATACAAAATAGATCAGTTAGACTCTTCTAATGTCAAGGGTCATTGATAACATCATAGTCCACATCTTAGAACTATGTCAGCTCACACAAACTTGTCACCCCCTAGAGAGTACCCATTTTTTTGTCTTTTTTGGGTCTTAACCAAAGTCAAATCCTCTACTTTTGTCCAAAAATCCCTAGTAGTTATATGGTGAGTATCTTGGGGGTAGATTCTTCCCTCCCCTTGCACTGTGAATATTATAATGTTTGGAAACTGACTCAGCTTGGCTACTACACTTAAATTTCTTAGTAAGGGTTTTTGTTCAATGTGGAAAATGATAAACTCCCTCAGGAGGCCTCCTAACCTTTAGAACAAAGGCTTTTACATATCTCAAGGATACTAGGGGAGGGCTATCAATGCACACTACTGTTGAATGTGATTTTCATCACAATTCGTGTTTGATTACAGTAGGTTGGAATGCTTGGTTTTAGCTGTTCCCACTTAGGTCATTCCCTTAGGGTGAGTACTTTTTCCCACTAAGGCAGGCCTACTAAAGGTGCTATTGCAATAAAACAAAAGAGTGAGTCTAGAATTTTGGTCACCCAGTAAAGGGGAGAGTATAGGCCTATCACTTTGCAAACACAACATACATGGTGTTCTTTAACCTTGTATATATTAAACTAGATGCCTAATTTAATCAAAGGAAAATAAGTCCAGCCACTGCAAACATTGTTAGTAGTCTTAGATATGTCTTTGACAGTGTATAGTGCACCTGCAAAACAAAAAGATATAGATCAGTCCCCTAGAATTTTAAATTTCTATAAATAAAGGTGTATGTGCTAAACCAGAGAGCATATGTGCTATTAAACACACTCAATGCTCTATTATGGAAAACATAAAATGGAAATCAAATCCTATATATGCACTGGAAGAAGAGGTAGATGCACTAGTCTGGGATATGTATGCACTATAACAAAGCTTTGATGCACGAAAATTCACCACCTACGCACTGAAATAGGCTGCGGGTGCACTACATCGAAATTCCCGAATGGATCTGTTGACGAAAACTTGCAAGAAAATATTAAAAACGGGGCTAGGCCCCATGGTGGGCGCCAATTTATGTGTGTATGAATAATATGAATGAAATCTAAACAACACACCAATGAAACATTATATCAAGGAATTCAAATAACAATCAAATTAAAACAACAATTCCTCAATGGCATCTCATTGTCCTCTATCTCCAAGGATTCTTTAAGTCATTTTTCACTCAGATTATTTGTGCACATGACATTCCAAATGACAACCTGAAGAATGAAAGATGTTGGAAATGCAAGAGAGGTTTCCTACATTACATGATTGATAAACTAGTTATAGTTGATATGCAAAGATAATGATGCTAATAATGAAAATGATATGATGAGAATGTTGTAATTAAGATGCTGCTAATGAAAATGCCATGATTAAGCTACTTGATGCTAAAATGCTAATACTAGAATGCTCACTAAAATGACAATGCTAATCAAAATGTTGTAGAGTGTAATTGTTGTAAATGCTTAACTCTCTCCCCATTTTCTTGTTGTAAATGAGGGCCTATTTATAGATTTTCCAAGGCATGAGCCTAGGTGGCAGGAATCAATGGTCTGGATTCAATCTGAAGAGATGGATGGTTGAAAATGAAGAGGTTAGAGATAAAAGGGGAGTGTGTTCCCTTCATAAGAATAAACTGTCAAGTGTGAAGGGGAATAAAATGGAGATGAAGGCCAAGTGTCCCAAATTAGTTAGAATTTGTTGATGATAAATGCCAAATTAAATATTAGAAATATTTAATTTCTTGAGGCACATGTTGAGGTGGAAGATGGAAAGAAGTTAGTAGACATGTGCTTAAATTCAAATTTAAAATTCAAATTTAATGAGAGGAGGTTAATTAAATAAAACAAGCTAATTAAATTTTTTCATTTAATTAAGATATGAAGAAAATAATTTAGGATAGGAAGAATTAGAGAAAATGAACTATATAAAAAAAAAATTCAATTTATTTAAAAGTAGAAGAATTAAAGATTATTAATTAAATAACTTGTATTTAATTAATCCTCTAGAGACCAAATTTGAGTATATACAAAATCCATTGGCACTGATTTAAAAAATGGTGATGCTAATTTAATATAGAGGTATCGAAGATTTCAAATAACGACACCCCCAAATTCACCAGAAAGAAGCTTGACAAAATACCGACACTATCGTGCTCTTTGTTTTTGTTGTAGAGCGATGCTAATTTACCAGAGTGACGCCCACATGACAAATCACAATGCTATCATGTGCAATGACGCCCAACTAGGGTAAGATGTTTTACAATCATTTTTTTGACATGTGCTTTAATTTTCTCAATTTGGCAGTTCACTAATACACTTTTAACATTGTTCTGGTTGTTAGACTAACATGGTTTTTTAGGTTGAACGATATGGAGCTAAAGTGAAGAAAGCCTTCTTATCTTGAAATTCTATGATTGTAACAAGCGTTTGACGCTTTGGGACAATTATAACCCAAGTTTTTATCCTTTCTACTTTCTACTCTAGGACTTCACTAAATTTCAATTGGGTTTAAAACGAATGCTCAAACAGGATTAAAATTGAACCCTCATCTCATCATTATCTTTTGGGTTTAAAATTGAACAAGGAAACTTTATATTTCATTTGGTGCATAAAATGAAGTCATCTTAGCTTAGGGGTTAAAATTTATAATTTTTTTCTATGTTTTGTGGTTTACACTTATGTTATTGAATGCGCAAGAAATTCTATCATGCCATTTGGTGACCTTGAGAAATATAAACATTTCTTAACACTTTGTATAATCACCTACATCTTTCAAGTTGGATTAAAATTGAACACCTTGCGAGTGTGAGAAAAAGGCATGGTGTGTGTTCTCTCCTTGTTTTTAAAAAACTATGATGATCGAACTACAAACTTACTTCCTTTCTATTTTTTATCCTTAGAGGGTCTACCTCCCCATTTCAAAGGAGGGAACGACCCAAGCGGTAACAAGCTAAAGCCAAGTTCTTTTGAACTGCTATATAAATGTGTGGTTGCAATGGAACTTGTAATCAATGGGATGTGGTACATGATAGCTCTCCCCTAGCATCTTTATGATGTGTACCTCTTGACAAAGTTTATCATAGTATCCCCTAAACTAGAAGCCCTTATTATGAACCACTTGTCTAGAAGCCAAAATCCTAAAATGCTTGTTGGTGCAAGAATGGTCATTCTGAAGCCGCCCCAAATTATTACTATTCAATTGTAGAAACAGAAAAAAAAAAAAAATTAATCTCCAAATTTTAAGGATTTTGAGATTTGGTGGTCTCGAGAAGTGTGTGTCGTGGAGGGGAGCTAGTGTCGCCAAATCTCTAACTTTTCACATTGTTTAGTGTTTGGAGAAATCCAAGTGGGGACTCAACAAGTATAACCATTTCGAACCTAGGATTGTAAATGATTGTGAGTCGATTTGATACATTGCTTGGTTCTAAAACATTACAAAAGCTAACATTCACAATATTCCTTAAAATTTCAAACGCTTTGGCTTAAATATGGATACCTCTTGAATTAGTCTTGATATTACTGCTTGTCCTAAGGATTTATCCTTAGAGATTTCTAAATATCTTGACTTATATCTTAGTCCATATTTCCCAAAGACAACATAGGAAATTATGGCTTCAACCTCATGATTTTCATGAAATGGACATTGTGAAAGTTATGACACTCTTGACATAAACATTTAGTTTGAAAACATAATCAAAGACGAGTGTTTGTGGTAAAATCAATTAACTTAAGCAAGATAAACATATAATTAAACCCCACATGAATATTTGGAGACCGATTGCTCCTATTGAAAAACCTTATCTCCCAGGTGCTATCATTCAACCAAATTTTGAACTCATTAACAAAGAACAAACCGATCTCATTAGTAGTTTGAGAAGCTTCACTTGTTAAACAAAAGAAACACCTACCCAGTGGAGAAACACAACAACCATTTTAGATGAAGAAGAGGAAAAAGTTGATATTGAGGCTGGAAGGCCCATATTACCACCACCCACGTGGAAATAAATATCTTCCTTTCTTCCATAAACTTGAACTGTTTCTAAATGATCTCACACAAAGTTAGGATCCCTAAAGTAAGGTCTATAGATTGTCATTTCAGACTCAGACATCTTATTACAAAAGCTCTCAAGAAAAACCTTTGGGAACTTCACAAAACTACGACTAGGTTGGTGTATAACTTTTACAAATGTGCTTCAAGAAACAATCCAAACTTGTATTCCTATTACTGTCAGAATCCTGGTCTTTTCCAATGTTTCCAATTTCTCACATGACCTGTCACAAAGTCAAAATTCGTAGGGGAACATCTACATCCCACCATTGTATACATAGGTATCATAATTCCAGGTTTGTAGGAAGTGGCCCTTAATACTTTATCGCAATCACAACCTCTTTTTAATAAACTATAATGCTCAAGCTAGGAGGAACCAAACATGCTTACCTAGGCATATCTATCCTCTCATTTAGGCCAACATTACTCTTTGGGATTTGAAAAATTTATAGGTCTAGAATCATTCTCACTACCTTGGTCTTGTCGAAAGCTTCACTATAGCTCAACATTGGGTCAAACATTTCATCCACCCCTTCATCAAATTCTAACCTTCATTTCACCAAACCTTACAAAATTTTAAACACACCACTTTTTGACAACATCTATCAAACCAACCCCTAGCTTGCCTAATTTGTATGTGAAATGTATCCTTTTCCATGCATTTAGACAAGTTAGTTATCATCTTTGAACTAGTTCATCTTGAAGGTCACGAGTCTACCCTAAAGATTTACACATTCATCGACATCTTGTATCCCAACATCAAAACATCAAATTCAAGTCAAAAGTGTTGTCCCAAAATGTTTGCAAATATCACTCTTCACATCATCCATCTTTTCATCCCCCATTATCACAATTGCTCCCAAAAGACTTAGAGAATCTCTTTTACCTATATTTGAGTCAACTAGAGATTTCAAACATCACAAATCACAACACAACTCTCCCGAAGGTGACACAAAATTTATGGTAAAGAGGAGATCACAACACAGGAGAATCATGGAGAAAGCAAAAGTTACATTTACCTCAAGTGATCCAAATCCTTTAGAATTTTATCTGAGAAGTCAAGTTACCCCATCACAACAACCTTCATCCCCATCGAGACCATATGAGATAGAAGATATCACAAACAATCCATTTGAACTCACTAGAGAGGAACTCATGGAACACCAAGCCTTTGAAAATGTAGCCCATATCTCCCCATCATTTGTTGCATAGAATTTGACACAGGGCTCCACAACTCCATCACTAGGGCTACATCAAACCTAAATTCTCGATATTGTAACAATCCCTACTAAATATTTTGGTCATGCTCTTTCATTTGAAAACAACACACTTGTGGGTATACTTGAAACCAATCCTCCACCTCCAACAACCACTTGGACACCTACCTTTAGTGCTCCTCCCATTCTTGAGGATCCTAAAAAAAAATACACACCTCTTGAACTTCATTATTCCACAACTACTTCAACATATCAGGGACATCCCTCTTCGTCCATACCCATGAGTAACACAAGTGTGCTTACCATCACCCAAATCATTGTGGATCTAGTATCTCAAAACAACACACAAGGGCATATTAGTATCATACCACAAAATCAAACCTTAATGTAGATAGGGACATCTTCATCCACTCCTCCAATTGGTTCATCTATACCATTGGTTTCACAAAACACATCCATCCCATCCATTATCAACTCATCCCAAAGTAATCCCTTGGTGAAAAATCTTGGCAATACATGTAATACATTAACTACATCCCTCACACAAGGGAATCCTCAAGAAATGGGACAAGGAAATATTTTTAATCAATGGAATCAAGTTCCTAGTGTGTCATTTCCATCGCATAATCTAATGGCACTATCCTTATCTTTTTCCATAGTCCCCTTTACTATGTCAAATCAAACAGGATCTCAAACATACATTCCTCCACCTCAATCCACTATCTTACAAGGAATGTTAAGCCAAGGGAATTCCCAACCTCTCATCACCAATCCATTACCCACTCAAAACATCAATACCCACAATCCTCTATCAATGTTCCAACAACCACTTGATCCCACATTGCAATCACATGCCTTAGCCTTACAACAAGCACAATAGGCCTATCAACAAGTCCTAGCCACATAACAACAACAAAAACAATAGCAAGCCATCCTAGCATCACAACAACAACAACAACAAGCCATCCTAGCAGTACAACAATAGCAACAACAGTAGCAACAACAACAAGCCATCCTAGCAGGACAACAATAGCAACAACAACAATAAGAAGAAGTTGCCTTTGTAGCACAACAAGCAACCTTAGCACAAAAACAACAAGAAGTCACCTTAGTAGCACAACAAGCAACCTAGCACAACAACAAGTCACCTTAGCAACACAAAAAGTAGCCTTATCACAACAAAAACAACATCAATCTGCCTTAGCACAACAACAACATAAAGCACAACGAGCAACTTTATTAACACAATAACAACAACATGCCCATAAATAAGCCCTAGTGGTGCAACAACAACAACAAGATCAACAACAAGCCTTACTTGCTCAATAGTATACCCAAAAATAACAACAACAACAAGGTTCCTATTATAATCATCAATCCAAATGCGTTAGGAACATATACATCAATACCCCAATCACCTTCACAGAATCCTACCCCACCATGCACCCCATACAACACATCCTCATATCAATATGCCACATATAACTCATCCATCATGCCACCATATGTTCCTCTACCAAACCTGCAAGATGATATAGCATCACAATTTAAGGCGCTATCACAAGAAATACATGACCTTCGCATGGGAAAGGTAAAGAAGCCTCATACACAGAATCTATGTCCCTATCCATTTGATTGAAACATCACAATGGTACAATTCCCTCCTAGTTTTGAAATCCCAAAATTCAATAAATACAAAGAGAGAGGAAGTCCTATGGACCATATCAAAGAATTTAATGTCATGTGTATGGAGGTGGCCTACAATGATTCATATTTAATGGGCCTCTTCCCTTGAAGCTCAACAAGTCCTACTATGGATTGGTTTTCTCATCTACCTGTTGGTATCAAAACCTTTCAGGAAATTATTGATAAATTCATCGATCACTTCTCCTTCAATCTTGACATGGACGTCAGTCTAGAGGAATTATACACTCTCAGACAAATCAAAGGAGAAAATTTCACTAATTTCTTACAATAATGGAGACAAAGAGCTAGTAAAAGCAAGTGGCCACTTCTCGATGAACAACAAGTGGGAATCATCATAGAAAATCTAGATCTAGATTTGTCCTTCCACTTGAAAATGAAGTGCATCACATCTTATGATGAGCTTGTCCCTAGAGCCCTTAATATCGAGAGATCTCTAATCTCGCAAGGAAATACTCAAGCTTAAAAAGACAACTGCCCATCAACTAGTTCAAACGACAAGCCTCATGTCTGGGATAAGAAAAAGAGCATAACAAACGATGGAGTGGTAGATGCTAAACTAGTCCTTATAGATCCTAGTCCAAACAACAATCAAGTTGCTAACATCCAACCAAAAATGCAACAAACAACACCCCCACAAAACAATCACATCAATAACACCAAAATGTAAAGGTGAACCCCTAACAAGAACAACTATCCTAAATGCAAGTACAAATAGTTATCTGAACCCATCAAAACCATCATGGAAAAGATGGTAGAGTCAAATATGATCACACTTCCCAACTTTGAAAACTACCAAGAACCCCAAGAAAAACCATCCTAGTACAATGCAAACAACCTTTGTGACTTTCATAAGATCAAAGGACACAAAACAACATATTGCATGAGGCTCAAAAAAATTATCTAAGACCTCATAGAGAATGATACCATATCTATTGAGGTACTAGCTAGGAATTAGAAACTTAAGATATACAAGAGCCCTATGCCTGATCATAACAAAGCAAACAACATTGGGAAAGCTAAGGATTATATAAAGGTACAACATACCTATTCCAACATAGTTGCTTCCTATGATAGTGTCATCACTGTCGTCACCATCAAAGGGCATAGTGCAGAGTGTGGAGTCACCACACAGCATGGTAAAGTCACCATTCAAGGAGTCCCACCCCAATCTAGGGCACAACCTACTCAACCAACAACAAGCACCAACAAGTACAATCTCTTAGAATAGCTTAAGAAGACCCCCGCATAGATATCAATCTTAGAGTTGTTGAGCCTATCACCAATGCATAAGGAAATATTGAAGAAAGCTTTATCAAACTCATATGTTCTTGAGGATATTGATACTGATCAATTTCAAGCTATGGTAGGCCATATCACTAGTTATCTTCTCACTTTCTCTGAGCAAGACCTACCATCACAACCATCTCATAACCATGCTTTACACCTTGAGGTTTTCATTCATAAGAACAAGGTCAAAAGAGTCTTAGTATATGAAGGTGATGGGTTAAACATTTTCTCCCTTCAACTGATCAAAAGTCTGGGCTATTTAGAGGATACTATTGAGAAGACAAAGAGTGCCACCATTAGGGCATATGACGACCAAGAATGGGTATCACAAGGTATCATTACATTACCCATCCAAGTAGGCCATCTCATTGCAGAAACTACATGTCAAGTATTGGACCTTGATCTTCCTACAACATACTACTTTGTCAAACTTGAATCCATGCTCTAAATGATGTAGCCTTGACTTATCATCAATATGTAAAGTTTCCTTTCGAGGGAAAAGAGATTACTATCCATGCATATCTTGAGCCTTTTTACTATTGCAAAAATCTTGAAGCCAAGTTCTATAAAATCCCTCAAGTACCTAAGAATAACAAAGAGCCTACACCTTCCACCTCATTTTTTGACCCATCATCCCTTGCATCTACTTTTGAAACAAAGGCACTCACCGTGTAGAACATACATGATATCAAAGTAGTGATTCAAGATGATGGTTGTGGGAACTACAAGCTAATGAAGAACACCTTTGTCTTAGGAGAGCTACCTATTTCTCCTCAATCTCATGGGAAATATACAACTAACAACAAAGAGCCTGAAACTATTAAGATGGCAACTACTACCTTCACCAAGCGGGGGGATTTGAATCAAGAAGATGTCAATGAGGATGATATCTCTAAGCTCCTCTATCAAGATGAATGACCTATTCCCGCTCTTCCTATGGAAGATGATAAAAAAGGCTTGCAACTCATGAAGGGAATGGGATATAACAAGAATGAGAAGATAGGACATAATGATAATGGTTTACTAGAACCCATCATTCCTAAGAAATGACTAAATAATCTTGGCTTAGGTTGTACTACTAGCAAGGTCACTCTTATTGGAAAAGGTACTTCTACTAAACGAGTTGAGGCTTCCTCTTGGTCACCTACATCGTGTGATACGACCTTAGATGACTTCCCCCTTGATGTTACTGACTTGTTTGAAAACAACTCCCTCTTCATGATATCCATTACATCCTTTTCTTCAAGCAATCAACCAACTGAAATATGCCTAGTCTACCCACAACTCATTAATATGGACCAACACGGACCACCAATTCTTGATTTATTTGAAAATGATGAAGCGATCTCAAAATTCATGGGACTTCGTGACAAATTACCATGGGTAGATCACAAGGCCAATTTTGACATAGAGATAGATACAAAAGCATACTATGGGGAGATGATTAAATCATTCAGTCACAAAATTGATGAAATGCAACTAACATGCATATCTTTAAGTGAAAAACACACTATGGCACTTTATGATCCTAAAAAAGTAAAAACAAAGGATGCATCTAAAGGTGAAAACCTCTCTGAGATGACCAAGGATGAGGGATTCAATCTCCCCCTTAGTGCAATGCATCTAGAGAAGTCAACAATACTAGCAGAAAGGCCACTCCAGTCAATGTGGGAACCAAAGAAGCACCTAAGATCACTTTTTATGCCGAATCCTTGTTGGACGAAGAACAAAAGAACCTGACAACATTCTTGAAGTAGCACAAAGATAAATTTGCATGGTCATACATAGATATGCCAGGACTTGACCTAGAAGTGGTTGTGCATCACTTATCAATCTATCCTGAAGCTAAGCCAATCAAATAGAAATTAAGGAAGATGCACCCTCAGATAGCACTCTTGGTTAAATTCGAGTTACAAAGCTTCTTGACATTGGATTTATCCGACTGATAGATTATCTTGAGTGGGTTTCAGACCTGGTTCCATTCTCAAAACCCACTGGGGGCATCATAATATGCATTGATTTCAGAGCTTGAAAAAGGCATGCCCAAAGGATGGTTTCCCTCTTCCCAATATCAACCTCATTGTAGACTTAACAGTTGGGCATGAAATGCTATCACTCATGGATGGTTTTTTAGGCTACAATAAAATCATAATTGCCAAGGAAGAACAACATAAAACTGCATTCACTTGTCCATGGGGAACCTATTGCTGGAATGTAATGCCATTTGGGATAAATAATATAGGAGCAACCTATCAAAGGGCCATGACCCTCATTTTCCATGAGATGATCCACAAAATAGTTGAAGATTATGCGGATGATATTTTTTCAAAATCAAAGAAAATAAGTGAGTACATACAAGTGTTAGGACCTATCTTTGATAGGTTGGAAGAATACAAAGTAAGGCTAAGTCCGAAAAAGTGTGTCTTTGGGGTCACATTAGGGAAATTTCTTGGCTTCATCGTCTCACAAAGAGGAATACAAATTGATCCAACAAAGGTAAAATCCATCCTAGACATGGAACCACCACAAACACTAAAGCAGATGAGAGGGTTACAAGGAAGATTGCAATCCATTAGGAGGTTCATAGCGTAGCTATCAGACAAAATCCACCCCTTTTCACATCTTCTTCATAAAGGGATAACCTACAAGTAGGATGAGAAGTGTGAAAAAACTTTCCAACAAATCAAAGACTATCTACTAACACCTCTAGTGCTCATGCCACTGATACCAAACAAACCACTAACCCTGTATATCTGAGCTACACCAATAACACTAGGAGCTCTACTAACACAACATGATGAAAATGGGAAGGAAAGGGCTATTTAATACATCAACAAAACTTTGGTGGGCTATGAAATGAACTATTCACCCATTGAGAAAGCATTCCTAACAGTAGTTTTTGCTTCACAAAAGTTCAGGAACTACATACTGTCACATCAAATCAAGCTCACTGCAAAGATTGACCCATTAAAATACCTGTTATCCGTGAATGGCTAAATGGGTGATGATCTTAACAAACTTCGACATAGAGTATGTAGAGCACAAGGAAATTAAAGGACAAGTGATTGCAGACCAACTAGTAGAAGCACCTATATATCCTGAGAACCCTCTAATATATGAGTTCCCAAATGAATCAGTGTTCCTTATCAATCTCACAGTTTAGTGGAATATGTATTTTGATGGATCATTCACCCAACATGGATCTGGAGCAAGAATTATTTTCATCACCCCTCAAGGTGATTACATCCCAAAGTCATACCAGCTATCGTTCCCTTGTACTAGCAACATTGTTGAGTACGAAGCCCTAATCATAGGTCTAAGGATACCGGTTTAGTGGTAGATGCAAGAAATGAAAGTCTATGGAGATTCACAACTGGTTATCAACCAAGTGAATGATGACTATCAAAATAAGGATGACAAGCTCACTCCTTATGAAAAGATGGTGGAAAGCCTCAAGGACCTTTTTATAGACGTAACTTTTGAGCAGATTCCTCCCATGAATAATAGAGCAACAAACACCATGGCAACAATTAGATCACTGCTAGACATGTTGAGCAACGTCCTCCAAAGTGAATTCTTGGTAGAACAAATTCTCGTACCAACTTTCGATATCCCTAAATGAGAATTCATGTGTGTCATTGCTGGTCATGGATCCCCATGGTACCATGACATATTTACCTACCTAAGCAGAGGAATCCTCCCATTCGATATCACCTTGAACCTTAAAAACAAATTTGTTAAAAAGGCATCCCGCTTTGTGATCCTAGGTGATACCCTTTACTACCAAAGCATCGAAGGGACATTTCTATGATGTCTTAATCAAGATGAAGCATTGATTGATTTGACATAAGTGCACGATGGCATATGTGGGTCTCGTTCTAGTGGTATGACCTTAGCTAAGAAATTGTTAAGGATGGGATACTATTCGCTAACCATGGAAAAGGAATCTCATTAGTATGTGTAGAAGTGTGTCCAATGTAAACAACATGGATACTTGATTCATGCTCTAGCTCAAGAGTTGCAACCCATTATCACACCCTAGCCATTTTCACAGTGGGGGTTTGACCTCATAGGTAAGATCACCCAACCTCATCCAATGTCACAAACCCTCATCTCAGATAATGGAAACTCTTTTAAGAATCAAGATGTGAAGGAGCTCTGTCAAAAATTCAACATCCAACATTGATTCTCTACCCCATATTACCCCCAGGGCAACAGTCAAGTTGAGGCTACAAATAAAACCATCTTGAAAATCTTGAAGAAAATGGTCAATGAAGGTGGTAGTGATTGGAATTTGCAACTAAATCCCACTCTCCAGGCTTATCAAACTAGTATCTGCTCACTAACAGGTGCAACCCCTTTCTCTCTAGTCTTTGGATCTAAAGATATCCTACCTAATTTAACCTTCAAGATAGGGTTTATCATCATTTTCACCAAAATTTCCAAACTGGAGATTATTTTGCATCATTTTTTGCATTTTTGACATATTTCTTGCATCCCAGAGCCTTTTTGGACCCCTTGGGCAGCTTTTAACCTTTATCGAGAAATCAACCCAAAATTCAAAATTTATGCCCAATTTCTCAAGGGGGCCAGGAATGAACTTTATCCTTTCACTAGGGCATCTAAAGAATTAGAAAACTTTTATTTTTTCATTTAATCAGCAATTTTAATTTGAAGAGCATCAATGTTTGACCCAAAGCAACATGTACCTCGCTTCAAAGAGGGGGAAAATATAGAAACTAAAAAATGTCCTAAACAATATCATACACTCTAATTAGGTATACTAACATCATTTCCTCTCAAACCCATCCTTTTTTAACTTAAATTAATTGAAATCATTCATAGTCACACTCATATTTTACTCACTTTTAGCATATTTTAGTTCATTTTTAGTTTCATATTAGCTTTAAGCTTCCATTAATGGCTTCCATGCATTCATCTTAGCTTGTTTATAAATTAGGGTTTCCATCTTTTAGCTTAGAATTAGCTTATTAATTACATATTTAGATCAATTTTAACATAAAATCATGTTAATTTAGCTTGCATCATGTTCAAATTAGCATAAATCAAGTTTTCATCCATTTATCACAATGGTTTCATCGATTCTCCTCCATAGAATCAGGTGAAACAAGCTCACTAATCACAGGATTGGGAAAGGGTCATTGTTTCACATCAAATGACACCAATTCCAAAATAGGATAAGTTTCAAATGGGTTAGAGTAGTCATTTATCTATTTTCTTAGTTTATAGTTTTCAGTTTCAATAGAGGCTTAGTTTAAACTTTCAATTTGAATGATCTTGTTTGAGATTGAGGTTTAGTGGCTAAATTGTGATTTGATTCATCATGGATCAAGTGTAATCAACCCATACTGATAACCCTTGGTCCACACCTTCAGATGACCTCTCCCATCCTTGCACAAGCATTGGCACATGGAAATTCCATGGCTTAAATTCTATTTAGGCCTACCACACAAACTGGAAGAAGAGTTTCACCCCTTTGGCTACCTCCACCTTAGCAAATGACTATGCATTAGGTGTTAAAATTCTAATTGCTCTTGTCACATCATTGCATGCCAAAAATTTGGCATGATCCTCCAACTAGTATCAACACAAATGAAATAAATACTACGGCTTAAAAAATGCATCAAGTTGAACTCACTTCCTTAAATGATGAAATTTTAGTACCTGCAACACACATATTAGTATAAAAATCCCCAAATTCCTGATGTTGCAATGATGACCTTACAATGACTAATCATTCCTTCACAAGGTTTAACCACTTTGATGACATGTGTGAAATTAACACTCAAAGTAGAAGAGTACAATTCTCATTCTATCAATTCAGATCTTTTGTGCCTTAAACTAAATTATACCCAAGGTTATGTCATATAACCTTGATTTGACATGTGTTTTGTAATGACCACACTAAAAGGATAATGTAGACGAAGATTTTGTGCCTTGCCCACTAGCCTCTCTTTTTTATTATACATCAAGCTGACTATAAATAAAGTGAGCTAGAACGAGGAAATTCTTACTCATAGGTTTCACAATGTAAGTAATATTCCTAATTCGACACATGATTGCTAGCTTTCTACTAAGATACAACTTGCTCCCTATTCTATTGAAACATACTAATACATCTACTTCATAGTTTCCATTGTTACTATAGCTACTAATTTAGGATATGAAGATGTTGCTACCTTCTATTATTTCAAAATCCTAATGCTCACAACCCATATTTTCCAAAAGATCTTCCAACTGATTATTTTCATGGTAAGTATGGGATATCAATACTAATTGGAAATTTTCAACCACCAACCAAGTTTTTTATAGAATGTATCTGAGCTACCAATTCTAAATTTTTTCTTTACATGCATTTATAATTAATAAAGAATCACCTTCAACATGAATTTTATGATATCAAGACTAAGTGCTAAATTCAAGCCATGCAACAAGGCTTGAGCCTTTGTTATGTTATTTGTGCCACAAAGGAGATGAATGGATTTGGATGCTAATAATGTGGCCACAGTATTACGAATACAAATGCTTGCTTCCAAAAGTCCTGGATTACCCCGTGAAGCACCATCAAAGTTCAATTTGTAGAAACTTGGTTGAGGAGGAAGCCATTTTATACTGTTTCTATCTACTTTTTGCTTGAGAGGATTTTTCAAGCTACCTTTAAATGGTAACACAATGAGTTTCCATAATTTTAAAATTTCATCATCCCAGTTAGTGAAGACGAAAGAAACATTTTTATGATTTTGTACATATGAATTTACCACCTCAAAAATTGCTTTTTCAATTTTTTAGTTGAGTTTGCTCAACCATTGAAGATTCTTTTATGAATATTCTCCTATTCCTCTCCCACCATATATTCCAAATCATAACTACTAGCACTATCTTCCAAATGCAAGCAAACAAAGCTATCTTAAAGAGAACCGACCAACTTGTAAAAAGATTCCAGAGACTTCTAGGAAGTGTAAAAAAGAAATCCAATTTTTGTTTAATGAAATTCCAACAATCTTGTAAATAGGAACATTGGAAAAATAGGTGATCAACACTCCCAAAAACCTCCCCACATAAGGTACATTTAAAAGGCTCAGTCAATCCTAGCTTGACCAATTAGTCGCTAGTTAAGATCTTGTTTCTTAAAGCTAGCCATGCAAAACTAGTTGCTTTTGGGAACACTGTAAGGTTCCAACAAAAAGAATATGTCCTCTGAGTTTGAGCCTGTGTATCAACACCAGTTATTGCTTTGTAACCCTGCTTGACGATGTAGTTCCCATTCTTTGGTGGTTCCCAAATGATTCTATCCCTTGTATTTGATATAATTACCATTCTCCCCTTTAGGATGTTGTGTAAGAATGCTTTTTAATTTCCATGGATAGGCATATGTGATACATCTTTCCATATTACATTGCTTGCAATTACATCAACCGACTGAACATAATCAAGTAACATAGTACCCTAGCTTGCTAAAAGAATCTCCTCTGCTATTTACAACTCTTGAAAAGTGTTTAAAGTTGGTTGTCCATTCCACAAGTCCCTCCAAAAGTGAACTTCTTCCCCATTGTTTACTTCCCAAGATATAAATGGGACGATGACATCTCTACATGTTACCATAAAGTTCCAAATGGTAGACCCATTTGGAGGATTTGAGATAGTTAGGATTCTTTCGGAATGATCATTATCAAGATATTTTTCTTGCATTATTTTACACCACTTGGAAGTTGGCTTTGAGTACATTTTCCAAACTAATTTTGCACCAAAATCCATGTTTCTTGCTATCAGATTATGGAGACAAACTCCCCCTTTAAGCTTTTTTGAACATAAATTATCCAAGGAAATTAAAGGAAATTTCCTTTGATCATCTATATTACCTCTCCAAAAAAAGCTTCCGATTAGCTTTTCAATTTGTGTAATGATTTTTTTAGATTCTTTCAGAACAACAAAATAATAATTAGGAATTGCAGCTAAAACTGATTTAATCATCAAGATTCTACCTAATAGAGAAAGCCATCTAGCTTTCCATGATAAAATTTTGGCTTTGATTCTTTCAATAAATTTTCCCCAATATGAAACCTTAATTGCACCCATGAAAAATGGTACACCCAAGTACGTGCAAGGGAGCTCTATTGTTTGAAATCTGAACAACTTTACTAGTTTCCTCTTAATAGAAGCACTTGTGTTAAAAACATAAACTTTGGATTTTCTTGCATTTATCTTTTCCCCATAAAGTGATGAATATTTGTCTAAGATTTCCTTTACTTGGGTAGCTTCTTTCAATGAATATTTACCAAATAGGATAGTGTCATCGGTAAATAAGGAATGAGTGATTGAAATGTTTGTATGGGGAATAGAAATGCCTTGTGAATGGATCTACTCAATGATTCTACCATTATGATGAAAAGGAAAGGGGATAGAGGATCTCTTTAGCAAACCCCTTGGGTTGAGCTAAAAATACCAACTAGAGACCCATTAATATTAACTGAAACTTTTACCCCAAACAAGCATGAAAGAATCTATTTGCACCATCTTTTACTGAACCCATTTTTTTCTAAAACTTGCATCAGGAATGCCCAGTCCACTCTATCATACACTTTCATCATGTCAAGTTTGATAATAAAATATGCCAAATTATTTTCTTTGATGGAATGCAATACCTCATGTGTTACAAGAGCTCCTTCCGTCATTTTTCTACCTAGAACAAAACCTACCTATTCTTATGAAATTATTTTTGGTATAAGAGGTTGTAACTTGAGACAAATTTCTTTTGTGAATATCTTGTAGATAGCATTACACAATGAAATTGGTCTAAATTCAACAAATGACTTGGGGTTGTTGAATTTTGGGATTATTACTATGTTTATAGTGTTGAATTGTTTTAACATAGTTCTAGTCCTTCTTGATTCTTCTATTTCCATTAATAGATCAAAGCTAATAAAATCTTAACATTTCTGGAAGAAGCTAGCTATAAATCCATCTGGTCCAAGGGCTTTATCAGGTGATAAAGAGAAACCTTATTTAACTCTTGTAAGGTAAATGGTTTCAATAGAAAATCATTATCCTCTTCAAGAACTAACTTGGGCACTACTTCTAGCAAATTCTGAGCCCTTCCATCATATTTTTTCACTTGATTTTCAAGGGTAGACAAAATATTAGAAAAGAACTTAAAACCTTGCTAAATGTCAATTTCCTTAGTGAGTTCTACACTCGTGGAACTATATTGGATTGAAAAAATGGAATTTATAGCTCTCTTTACTTGGGTAGATATATAAAAAAAATTATATTTCAGTCTCCATCTCTTAGCCATCGCTTTTGAGACTTTTGTCTCTAGTAACCTTCCTTGGAAAACAACTCAACCCATTCCACTTGCAACTTCCTTTGTTGCTCAAATGTTGTAGCATCAAAACCATGCAAAATAATATGCTCATTTATTTTAGTCAACTATTTAAAAACTTTATCCTTCTGCTCAAAAATGTTTTTGAAAATATGGACATTGCAAGATTTAATTTGCTACTTAATATACATCAATTTCTTGCATAACTGATACATTTTAGACTCTCTCATATACAAATAACTTACCCACCATTGGTGTAATAAGGGTAGAAGATCTAGATTCCTAAACCACATTTTTTTGAATTTAAATGATGACTTTCTCTTTAGACAAGAATCTATGATTGATACATTCAAAGAAATTGCATAGTGATCCAATCCAGAAGGAGGCAAATATCAAATTTTAAAATGATTCCACTTTATACCCAATTTGGAGAAGACAAGAATCTATCCAAACGTTCAACAATCTGTAAAAAATATTGTCTATGATTTGTCCAAGTAAATTTCCCCATTTTAGGTATTATGTCAACTAATGCATTATCTTGGATGAAGGATTTTAAATCCTCCATTATTTTCAGAGGTGGATAGATACCTCCTTTCTTTTCTTGAAGTGAAGTTATTGCATTGAAATCACCTACTAAGATTACCTTCAATTCTCATATGTCATCCAATACTTGTGTAAAGGCATCCCAAAGAGATTTCTTTTTAGCTGTGGAGGTTGGGCCATAAAAATTTATCAACCAAAACTTCAAATCAAAATTTGTAACTTTCATTAACTTTCAATTATTTTCATTTTTTACTCCCTCAATTGAAAATATTTTAGAATTCCACAAAGTTATGAGACATCCAAATGCACCTTGTACAGGTGACAATTTTGACTTCCATTTTAGCCATTTATGGATGGTAGATTCATCTGTTTCCTCAGATAACTTATATTCCTGAAGGACTATGATGTCAACTCCATAAGCATCCAATTGATGCTTGACCTAAGATCCTTATCCAGGGGAATTAATACCCCTAATGTTCCATGAGATTATCCTAATTGTAAGTGAGGAGAACAACATGCTCTCCTTGAACGTTTACTTGCAACTGCATTAAAATTCTTATTCAATGTTGCTTGCAATCCTGCCTCTATTTCCTCCTTTAGTTTTTCCATACGAGATTTCCTTCCCCTCTTTCCAAGCAACTTCTTTACTAAAGGCTGACTACTAGGTGACTATGAGATGGAGAGGATCCAAGTATAATCAAAATATACCACTCCCCCTTGTGTTTCCTCTATATTTCCCACAAGCTTCCAAGGACTGACGTCCTCTATGTTATTTGGGATTTGAAAAATTTCTAAGCCAACCTCTTCCATTTCAATGTCCTTTGAAATTTCCTCTATCATCTTAGAATCATCAAAAATAATTACTCTATCAGCTAGCTCATCTAATCTATCTTCCTCCAACAAACTTGCAAAGCTTAAAAGATCTAGAGTCTCAGACTGAGGTGACTTATCTGCTTCAGACTCCATGATATATTCTTTTTCCTCCCCTATGAAAATTGAGTGTAGATTTTGGTGATGTTTAATATTTTGTGTATCAAACATCAAAGACTCTATAACCTTCTCTAGCTCGCTCACATAAGTAAAAGAGATAGATGGAGTGTATAAATAGGTTGATTGTGATTGGAAGAATCTTTTGAACAATTCTAGGTTTTCCTTTAGCCAACTTTGAAAAAAAGAGACTGACACTAGTTTAGTCCCTTTCAATAACACTTGTTTGATCCCATTCTTTACTGTTACATTAGACCTTTTTTTCTCCTGTGGGATGTGAAAAAAACTATTCTCTACTGATGGTATTGACTCTTCCATAGTCACTTGTTTGAACCCATTCGTTGCTATAACAACAGACTCTTTTTGACCTTGTGGAATGCCAACTAGTGTATTCTCTAATGATGGTAAAATATTCTCTAAAACAATGGATGGAGTTGGCTACTTCTTACCAAATTGTTCAAAATTAGTGGCTTGAATCCTATTATCCCCTTCTTGGTTACACGAGTCACTAAGATGACCCAAACAGTGACATTTAAAGAAAAAAAATTTAGGGGTTTAAAAAAAAATGTTTTAGATCTATTTCCCATGCTTAGATGTTATATGTATTTTTTTTGGGAAACTCCCTTATGACATCCAATAATGTGTAAACCCTAACTGGTTTGGATGGGTTTCTAAAAGAGACATAGTCATGTTTTAAAAAAATACCCATGCGATTAGCAAGGTCTTCAATAATCCCTAACTCCCTATATTCAAGAGGGAGAGACTTTCGCTGTATTCAAAAGGGAATAAATTTTGCTACAGAGGATTCTGGGTTAAAATTGGGAGACCACGATTGAATGTATTATCCAAATCCTTGGAAAACCCATGACTTGACTCTATAAGTTGTATCTCTTTGGGATTTTGTATCAAAGATAACTACAAAAATACCCCTTCCCTTGATCCAAATAAAAAATATTGTTGGCTCCCAACCAAGCATCAAAAAGTAAAGTTTTCAAAATTTCAATATCAGGGGTGTTTCCAAAACTTACAAATGAGCACTTTCCCTCACAGATCTTGAACTTGCAACTCAAGGGACTTGTTTGAAAAGGTGATGCTGAGAATATCTTGTTGCATTGTCCTTGGTGGTTGGTTTGAGGTTGCATGTTTTTGATTGTTTGGGTGTTTGTTTGGAAATGATTTTGAATCAAAAGGTTTAGGGGAAAAATCCTTCTATGCTTCTATGTGTCTCCATTGTTGTTTACCCAACAATTTTCTCTACGTATTCATCCTCCTATCTAAATTTTTAGAAAAATTATTTCCTTGATATATTTTTGATTATAGGTAAAATAGGTTTTGAAGGGACCCCAAAACCCTTTACAAAATAAAAAAATGCTTTAGAAAATAATCAAAAATAGAGAAATCAACCAACAAGAAGCCAAAAACCAACAAAACAATAGCCAAAAAGAGGCACAAAAAACAACACACGACTAGAGATTCTTCAGGATGTCTGCCACTTCCAAATCACTGTTGATGATATTTTGATGAACACTCATAACTTCAAAAACCTCTTCAATAGGAATTCCAACATTAACATTCATCTTGGTTTTATTACAGGTTCTAGTAGAAGGACCCGCCTCACTCTCCACTTTCTGTAGGACTCTAGGAAGATCACTAACTCTAGCCATAACATTTTTCATACTAGAATCATCCCCCAACCACTTCCTAGATTTCTTGTTCAAAAGACACAAACCTTCAGTTTCATTACACATTGCATGCTTGTTAACCTCAAGAACCCTCTCCAACTTTTGATAAACATGATTGAATTTCTCTTCGAGAGCAACAATTCTTGGATCATAAGAATTTTTCATATTCACCATGTCATCAACAATCATTTTCAGAGTCTCAAGAAGTTGATTTACCTCGACCTGGACCTTATCAACCTGAGCCTAAACATTAGGAACCCTTGAGGTAGAAGGCTTGTCATAATTGATAACCATCACTCTAAACCTGACATTGGTAAACTTCATTTCATGGAAGAAGCACTTAAAGAGCTTGAATAGGGTTAAAGAACCCTCTTTCACCATGCCAAGAAAATTAGTAAAATCTTCCCTCCTGAAGTTGAGACCATCCCTGTCAACCACACAATCCTCCTGAGAGTCACTACTAATATTATCTTTATTAAGGGACTCCTTCCCTTTTTGACTAGGAGTAGAAACATTATGAATAACCATCTTGGGGTGGAGACCACCAACATCACCTTTAACTAGATCCTGCTCCATCATCTGATCCTCAACAACTTGTGAATTACCAACCATCGGCGAGAGATCACTCTCCTCATGATATTTCCACCCTTTTCTCTTATATTTCATAAGAAGATTCCTCTCCTTCAGTCCCTCTTTCCTCTTTGAACTAGAAATAGGGGGGACCCCCATCTTATCCCTCAAACCAATGTCCTTCTTGTTCTCTTTACCCAGAACGACACCCTTCAGCTTCTTACCTCCCATTGCCTTCTCAGTTTTAGTATTTTGAATATCACAAGTACGGTCCTCCTCTTCCTCATTACCTATATCATTCTCATTGGCCCTAGAGGTTTTTTGGGGATTCCCCTTCTTTCTTCTCTTATCCTTAAAGGTAGCCAAAGATTCTAAATCAACATCCATGGATGCCTCCAACCTAGGAACACAATCATCATAATCAAACACATCCTCAGACCCCAATTCATACTTAGAATCTTTCTTCTTCTTCCCACCTTTAGAGATTTTGGGTTTTGATCAAGGATGATATAAGACTTAACATACTCATAAATTAAAAGGATTAACCCTTCATGAAGAACATGGTTCTTGGGATTGCGCTTGTGATCTCTAATACCATCTTCCAAAGACACTAGTAAATAAAATGGAAAAGAAACCTTCTTTTTGTGCCTAAAATGATTAAGAAAGACAAAGTGATACCCATAAAAATAGGGAAATATCCATCAAGGGTGAAATACCTTATAATTTCCTGCACAAAATTTCCCCATATAGCCTTGATTGAGGAACGCTAATATCCCCCACATTTAGCTTGCTCTAACTTTCACATATCATCTTCCTTGAAGAAGATATCTAGGGATGCAATAGACTCATTTTTATCTATGTAGGCTTTTCTACCATCAGTGGATAAACCAGTTGTTTCTACAATGAGATCCTCAGTAATGTTGAACTCCTTTCCACCAATTTTCAAAACTCTATTTTGCCAACCTTTGAGGAACCCTTGAGACATCTTGAAATCATGACCATGTAATTTCTCCATATAGGGAGTCACTCCCCCTACCTCCAACAAGCTCCAAACCTTCACATTGATTTTAATAGTACCACAGGAGATAGGCTCAGTTCAGTTTCAATCACCCCCCATCGTTGCAATAGGTAAGCACCCTGACGGAAAGAAAAACTTGCAGAGGATACAAAGAAACCTCGAGAACTTGCAGAGAATAAAAAGAAACCTTGAGAAGGCCTTTGCTTACCAATTACCCACAATCCATGTGGAAAAGACAAGGTGAGAGAAGGAAATAATGAACCTTGAATTCCAAGTCTTTCATGCCTTAGATGCATCAATAAATTGCATAGCCTTTCCTCTAGAAAGATTACACCTTGGTAGGAAGTACCACATAAAGAAACACATGTGATAAATCCCATAACTAAAGGAACCCTCAACTCATCCCCTTTGTAAATCATGATGAATAATTGAACGTTCTTCGATGGGGAGGGGATCATGTTCTTCCCATACCATATAATCATTCACACTATAGTTGGCAAAAATATCAGCTAAACTATTTCCCTCTCTATAGACATGAAAAATAAAACATTGATAGAAAGAACCCAAGATATCTAAGGAATCAAGGATAAGGGATTCTACCATCCAGGAGTGGAGAAAAATATTCTTAAGGTTATTAATTATATTGATGGAATCACCCTCAATACAAACCTTTTCATAACCTCTAGATTGAGCCAAATTTAGACCATGATAGGCTATAGAAGCTTTCGTAAAGTGGTTTGTCTGGGTTCCCAAAGAGAGCACCACCACAGAAACAAACCTACCATTAGAATCTCTCAACACTCCCCCACAACCAGTAGGACCCAGATTACCTTTAGTAGCTCCATCAAAGTTCACTTTGACCCAACCAATAGGAGGATCCTTCCACACTACATCAATCCTAGAAGCCTTTCCTTTTGTCAAGGGCAAGGAAATGTCACAAGGAAACTTCCAATTTTGAACATCACCATCCCCTTGAGAAACCACAATCTTAGGACCAACATGAAAAGAAATCTCCATCAAGAAATTCTCTTTAATCACAACACAAATCTTATGAGCCACTCTGAAAGAAGGGAGAGCAGAATCCCTAAAAATCCTATTATTTCTTTCCAACTAGATTTCCTAAGCAAGACGAGGGAGAATGAGAGGCCAAAGGAATACCACAGTAGGAATCAAAGAAGGATCCTTACATTGAGTCCATAAATCACAAATAGAAGATAGGAAAACCCAACATAGACCCCAAAGGGAAAGAAAATAAGCCCATAATTAATGCACATACCTGTAACCAATCAAAAGATGACCAGAATCCTTCACCTCCTCTTCACATAAAAAACATTTGTTAGGAAACATGAAGCCTCTTCTCACAAGATTGTCAATTGTAAGCACCTTTCTTCGGAAAAACAACTAAAAAAATATTTACTTTTGGAATCAACTTAGGACTCCAAAGAGAGGCCCAAAAATGGGCAGGACCAATGAAGGAAACTTGCAAGACAAAGGCTAAAGAGAAAAAGAATTTATCATTAGAAGAAAAAATCCACACAACCTTGTCCAATGAAGCAAAAGAAGGAATATGAATAGAGGAAAAATCTTTGGAAAAAATCTCCAAACCTGGACTGATATCATGTAGCCTTTTCCAAATTTCATCACTTATATAATCGGCAACGAATCTGCCAAAATTCCAAACACAAAGATCCATCCAAGGGAGAACCTAAGGGTCATCTTTTAGCGGTCCATTCCCAAACCACCAATCATCCCAAAATAAAATCCTTCTCCCATTCCCCAATTTGCACCTCAATCCTTTAGAAACAATATGTTTTGACTTCACCATAAAGTCCCTGAGGACTGATCCAAAAGGAGGAGAAAATCTAGAAGCAAGGAGGTCCCTGATACGATCCACTCCCCTAAGATATTTACTTGAAAAAATACAGGCCCATTCACTATTACCATAAATGAGATTCCATAACTACTTTGCAAGTAAATCCATATTAAATTATTTGATTTTTTGAATACCAAGACCACTAGCCTTCTTAGGCCCACACACATCATCCCACTTAACAAGATGTAACATTTTTCTCTCTTCAACCCTTGACCAAAGAAAATTCTTCGGAATACTTTCAATTTTATCCACAAATATCCTAGGCATTTGAAAGAGATTAGGGGCATAAACAGGGAGATTTTGAAAGGTATACTTGATCAATTGAATCTTCCCAACTTGGTTCAGTAGAGCACCCTTCAAAATAGCTAACTTGGAGTTAAAATTATCAACCAATCCATGCCAAAAAGAGTCACACATAGAATTAGAGCACAAAGGGAGGCCTAAATAGGAAGAAGGAAATTCCCCAATTTGACATTGAGGAATTTGAGCTATTCTTTGTTGCCAATATTCAAGAGTGTTAAGGAAAAATAAGTGCTCTTAGGGAGACTAACCTTTTGCCCAAAAGCATTTTCATACAACTGCAGACTGAGTTTAATGGTATTAGCTTCTTTAATGGAAGATTTCCTAAGCATCAGAGTATCATCCATGAACTATTAATGAGAGCAATTCAAATTCTAAGAAGGAGAAAGCACCACCATCTGACCAAAGGTAATAAACCTTTGAATTATTCTAGCAAGAGATTTTGTCATGATAATAAAGGGAAAGGGAGAAATGGGGTCTCCCTATCTCAAACCCCTCAAACAACCAAAGAAAGAAGGAGAACCATTGAAAAGGACAAAAAATTTAGGGGTAGAAATCAACTGAGAGACTAGTAGCACTATCTTTTCCCCAAATCCAAAAGCCTTAAAAATATTAAGCAAGAAACCCCAATCAACACAATCATAAGCTTTGAGAAGATCTAGATTCAAAAGAAAACCAACCTTTTTATTAACAGATAAAGAATCGATATTCTCATGCACAGTAAGAACTGAATCATGAATCTTCCTTCTAGGAATGAAACCATTTTGTTGAATTGAAATGCATTGAGGAAGAACCTTTTGCAATCTAACCTCTAGCACTTTAGAAATTATCTTATAAATAGATTTTCAAAAACTAATAGGGTGAAACTCATCGAAGGAGAGAGCCCTTGACTTCTTGGGAATAAGAACAATAAAAGAAGCATTTAGTTCCTTTAGGAGGTTACAACTACCAAAGAATTTTTTAGTCGCATCCCCCAACATCCTTAGCCACAATATCCCAGAAGGAGCAGAAGAAAAAAATAGGGAAAAGGTCAGGGCCAGGTGCTGTTGGATCTCAGCTGTGATCATATGGTTTGTCCTTGATGACAAAATCCCTTTCAGTTGATTCTTGTTGTTGACAGTTTCAGATTGGTTTCTCATGCTTTATCTTGGTACAGTTTTGTCTATATGGTTTACTTGTCTAGGCATTCAGTGGACATTCTACATTCAGAATTTTAATATCTTATGGTACTGATCAGTTTGAGCTTCATGTAGTCTTTGGTGACAGAAAAAGAACATATCGGTGTTAGAATGGCAGGGTCTCCCTGATCCATTTTGAAATGTCTGTGTTGCCTATCGGCAAGACATTTCTGATGTCATAACGATTTGATTTTACATACAAGCAGCTTTCGGCATGACATTCACGTGGTCTTGGCGACAGTAGAAAGGTCTATCAGCATGATTTGTGTTCACCGCTAAGAGGTCTTACCGAATGAGTCGAGTCTCACCGACTAACTCATAAGGTGGTTCATCGGCGTAAGAAATCCCTATCGGCATGTTGTTTCATCAAGTGCTTTGTGTCTTGGCAACCGGCACAAGAAAGATCAGTTTGGCAAGACTTCTCTTTTGTTTCGGCGACAGTGGTTATATCGGCATAAGTTATACCGTCGGTGTGAAGTCATAACGAATTGTTTATGTCTCACCGATCAAAGGTTAAAAGGAAACTCATCGGCAAGAGCTTAAGGCTTCGGCGAAGAGTCATAGCGAATGTGCAATGTCACACTGACCGATGGTGGATGGATGCATATTGGAAAGAGTCAAGGGTTTTGGAATAGGTCTCAGCGAAGTGGTTTTGTCTCGCCGACATCACATATGGGATTCACTTTGGCCAGACTTTTTGCTTTCGGCGTGATGTCATAACGGATGTTCAATGTCACACCGACCGCCGGTGAAAAATTGCATATCGGCAAGAGTTTTGCTTCAGTGGAATGTCATAGCGAACACTTTGGTCTTGCCGACTAATTCTTATGAAGTGCTTTCGGTGATAAAGATTCCTTTGGCATAGGTATTGAATTGTCTCAGCGAACAGGAACGATCACGTGGTCTTTCGGTGAAACTTAACGAAATCTACATAAGGTCTTCCCGATAACAATTTGTTATGGCGACCCACATGAGAATGAAGGATACATCTCGGTGAGAGAACTATTTTTTCTCAATGACCAAAAGAATGGTACATGGCTCTCAGAAAAACAAAGACATGTCTACAAGATGTCTCTCTGATATCAAAAGGCTACAGCGATAATGAATGGAAAACAAAAGGGTCTCTGTCGGTATGAGAATTGAATTCTCTTGGCGATCTAAGGTGTTCGGGTTGTTTCGGTATGACAATATAATCTACGGGAGGTCTCCCCGATGTTGGTATGCTATAGCGACCCGCTTGGGATAGATGGTCTCATCGGCAAGAAAAACTTATGTCACGGCGACCAAAATGTATTATGTGGACTTTCAGTGAAACATGGAGCATTCTATATAGCGTCTTCCCGACTATATTTTGTCTTAGCGAAGGCGAATATTGGGCACGTCTCGATGAGAAAAACTCTTGTGTCTCAGCAACTGAAACAAATTTAACAAAAATGTGATCTCGGGGAAACATAAAGATCTTCAATATGGTTTCTCCCCGACGGCAGAAGGTCATGGCGACGCACAGGGACAAAAGGAACGATCAACGTTATAATTTCCTTTGGCAGGACTATCTGAATGTCATAGCGACACATAAGAAACAAAAGGGATTTCGGTGAAACTTGATGTGGTCTACGAGAGGACTTTCCGACTTCAATGGGTCACAGTGAAAGCAAATAAGGAAAAAGAAACGCAGCTCGCATAAGGTCTTAGCGAATCACAAAGAACACGTGGTGACTGTTGTCTCAGTGAATGATTTTCAAAGAACTCATACACTGTGGCCGACATGGATTTTTTCTAAGTATAGTTGCATGCAGACATCTTTTGTTGGCATCAAATCTCTAGAAAAATATTCTTTGAGATTTCAGAGGATATGATTTTCTGTTAGTGGGTTGTCATGACTTTGTTGAAAATCTTTTAGTTACAATTTGAAATCTCCTGATTTAGCGTAGAAATTAAAAGCTCTATGGATAGGCATTACTCTGATTTTTACCATCATCTACAGATCATCATGAATCAATTTCATATTCTAAAATTAGCAAGTGAGTTTCAGATTTTTGTGAAAAACGCATTCTCTGATGATTTTTCTAAATGACAGACATACTGGAAAAGATGTATAAAAACCAGTGTTGAAAACTGTGAAGGTGCTACTGGCCTATAATTCTAAGAGATAGTTATTTTGGTCGTATCAAGAGATGTATTGGAAAACTCTGTAATACAAGAGTTGGATTCCTAGAGTATTAGAAGCAGAGTGTTATGAACTTAACTGAAAACAGAGAGATCCTCTGATATATTATTATTGTAATTCTAAAATCTAAGTAAGGGGTTGGTGCTCCTTGAGATCGGTGTCTCTAAATGAGGGGTTGGTGCTCCTTGAGTTGGTGCTCAGAAATTAGCCTATAAGGCATTGTTAAAAGTGGTTTTTGAAGATTAAGCCAGTAAGGCAGTTTAGGAGTGGTTTTTCTACCCTAGGAGGGTTTTCCACTCAGCAAATCTTTTGTCTCTTTGTTCTTCTGTGTGCTCACTACTTTTCTGTGTTGTTGTAGTTTCAGTTCACTGTTGGGTTTATTACTATTCTCAATTCTGTTTATGAATGATTACATTCAACTCATGAATGCATTAATCAGAGTAATATTGAGATCAAATCTAAGCTATGTTTTGGGAAATGCAAGATATCTCACTCAAATCATATTTTCATAAGTTGTCAAATAGACTGAGTTAATGTTGTCATATCTTTGTACTTTCAAAAGTGATTACTCTACTCCATTGTTGAAAGAAAAGGAAATCAAAATTAAACATCTTGGTCGAAGTTGAAAAAGTTTCAGACACTGATTCACCCCCCCTCTTAGTGTCTGCCCATAACTCCAACAGGTGCTTTGTTTCCTTCAAACAAAAAAACTACAATCTGAATCTCATCATCCATGGGAATACACACTAACTATCGATTGAGATCATTAGAGATGATATTGGGAATATCTTAGAGAAGATCATCTTGACAAGTAGAATCAATACCACCGCCAGAAGAGAAGAGCTCAGAGAAAAAAAGAAGTCGCCTGCAAAAGGTCCTCATCCTTTTCCAACACTTTATTGTTAAACATAATAGAATTAATGCGGTTAGAGCCCTAATGTTTCAAAGTGGAAAGATGAAAAAACTTGGTATTCTTGTCCCCACTCTTTAACCACATAATTCTGATCTTTTCTTCCAAAATTCCTCCTCCTTGGCCATAATATTATGCAATCTTGACAGGAGAACATTCTCCCATTGAACAAGATCACCATCATAGCTAGACAATTGAATAGATTGCTAAACTGTAAGAAGTTCCTCCTCAATAGCATCCTTCTGAGAAAAAATATAACCAAAAGACAACTTGTTCGATCTTCTAACATTGTTTTTAACATTGGCCAATTTGTTGGAAACCCTATACATCACAGTCCCATTCACCTAAATATCCCACCAAGAATGAATCATGTCTTAAGATTAGGGTGATAGGTCCACATCTTCTCAAATCTAAAAGAAAGAAAAAATCTTCTCCCCAAGAGATCCACTGATAGAGAGAGGGGAAAATGGTCAGAGACCAACCTTGTAAGGGCTGACAAAAAATAAGAATAAGAAAGAAGCCAGTCAGGAAAGATAAGGGCCCAATCTAACTTCACTTGAATCAAAGCTTCACCCACATGATGATTGACATGTATAGGAAGCCCCTTTAAGATCCAGATCAAGAAGAGAATTATAATTTATAAGGTTCATGAGATCAAACCTACTCTCATCCACAACCTATGAACCACCCATTTTGTCAGAATCATGCAACGGGTTATTGAAATCCCCCATCACCAACCAATTGGAAGTAGGATGAAGATATTTTAAAGAGCTAAGATTATCCCATAAGGGATTTCTAGCCTTCTTGTAATTAGGAGCATAAATATTAGAGAGAGTCTAGGAAAACTTATCACTGATATTGGTGAAAGAGGTCGCCACATGATTGCATTCAATAAATAGATCCACGCCCTGAATCACCTTTAGATTCCAAATGGTAACAATACCACTAGAAGCCCCTACTACCTTAGAACACTATATCCCACAATCTTTAAAAAAATTATTCTTAATTTTGCTCAATTTATTAGACCCCATTTTAGTCTCTTAAATGAAAATAATATCAAGTTTATAATCCCTTATAAGATTCGATAAGAGATCATGTTTATGAGGGTGGTTTAACCCCCTCATATTTTAGGAGATGATCTTCATGATAATTTAGGGGAATTTCCCTTAGATCACATCTCCAACAAGGTCCTTTGGGTACCATCTACAATGTCTAGTCTACTTTGCTTATCCTGAGAAGATATTGATGAAGGACAACCTCTTCCTCTCAACTTCAAACTGCAATTAGACCTCTGTCGATTCCTTGTAGAAACTCCCGATGGGGGAGACTATTTCTTTTTATTCCTTCCTTTTATAGGAATAATGGGTGGCTCTTTCAAAGCATCATTCTCCTTGTGATCAAGATTACCAGCCTCCTCCCCACCCTCACTCATAGATATAAAATCATTAACACCCTGGGGAGACTTCATCCCCCTGAATCCTGGATGACCAAAGAAGATAACTTATCTTCCAATAAGAGGTTCAAAACTTCAACCTCCTTAGCAGGGGAGGATAGGACAGACAAATTTGGATTCCTCATCAACTCCTCAATCCCCTTAGAACAAAGGGTGGACACCTCATTTAAAGTCCTAGAATCCTCAACCAGATCATTGCCTACATTCTTGGAATCCCCCTCCAGAACAAGGACAAAACACATTTTCCCTAGGAACCAAGGGATTTGGGGCCTACATAGTCATCACTCCAAGCTTTACATTATCAACCTCATGAACAAGCTCCTTAGGAGCATCCTCAGGCACTTTCCCTTGCTCCTTTTCTCTCCATTGCTTCACTACAGGCTTCTAAACCTTTAGAGGACATTTTTTTGCCCAATGACCAACTTTTCTTCAATGAAAATAGGAAAAATATATAGACTCAAACTCCACCACATGCTCCCAATCCCCAAGTTTAGAGTTAATCTTGACAACATAAGGGAGGTCTACAAAATTTTCAACATTAACACAAAAACAAGCATAAACCAAGCTTTTATTGAGGTAGTCATTTGATCAAATGGATAATAAAGAACCAAAGATGCTAGCTATTCCTTTGAAAAATTCTTCATCCTAGAATTCCAGAGGAAGTCCAGGAAGTCTTACCTAGATAGGGGCTACTGAAAAAAGAACAAGATCTCAGATTAAAACCCATATCCCACCTCTTAAGCATCAAGGAGGATTTCCCAATAAACCAAGGGCTCCCCGTTAGAGACAAAATGAAATCATCCTTACAGTTAAAAGAGAGAGAAGCCTTTTGCCATAGCAACAACATCCACTTAACCCTTGGGATGCTAGCGATTCATCTAGAACTTATAAAAAAAATCAATGTGAGGACAAGGCCCCATAAACTTTCCCAATAAAGTCATTTCCATATACGAAACACTTTTCTCCACAATACAGTCAGGGACCAAGATTGCAAATTCACCAGTCTTCACATTAGAGACACAAACCACAAGGGGAGAGGAGCTTTTACCTTTTGGATTTGAACTGAAGAGATTTGACCACTTAAGATCTGACTTTGGGAGGGACTCTATTCCTATCTTTCAAGCAAGGCCCAAACCAAAGGATTTGGAACTCACGCCTAAAACTACTGTGCCATAATGACTAGAGCCATAATTTTCAGTATTGAGATTCCCCGGCTTAGAGAATGACAATGGGGAATGAGAAGGACAAGGAACCGTTGAAGCTCCTTTCTTGCCAAGAGTCTCATTTTTGAGAAAAGGGGACCCATAACACTTCTCATCAGCAAAAGACCCACCTGATATCACCTTACCATCAACAAGTTGTCCGCCATTATCGCCAACTTTAGAACCAAAGTTTCCTACTTTCATCAAATTTGAAATCACTCCACCACTATCACCGCCACCAAAAGAGAGCTCTATTTCTCCTCTCACTTTCTCCTTGATATGTTGGAACTCTCTTCAATTTGATTTTCCCTTGGTTTGTTCATTTGGGAAATCTAATTGTTGCTCATTTTTCTCATGAGTCCTACTATTTGGATTGAGGGGAGTGCAAAGCTTGGATTAGGGAAAATTTGAGTAGTATTCTCTTTTCCTTACAATGATGCCCTAATAGATGCTTGTTTGGCTTGATCTCTCTATCCCCCACTAGCTACGCGATCCTACCTTGGAAGAAAAGCTTTTCATGGGGTGTCCTCTACACAAATATCAAATGACGGTTACTTTTCCCAATTTAACCTTTTTCCTTGGATGAAATGGTCCCTGGTGTCAGTAATAGTTGTCAGATCTAACAATATACTATTGTTGTTCTATTTGTTGATGCCCAGAGTAGCCATGAAACCCTCAAAATTGTTGATGTCACCCTCCATTTTTGAAAATATAGTCGTTACCATAGCCTAGCATTCTTAGAGCCGTAGTCATTGTTGTTTTATGGAACCCTCAAATTATTGGGTGGTGCTTTCATTTGTGATAATTAGATAACCTTAATTATTTAATTATTTGAATTATAATTTTCTCTTCATTTCTACTTTAATTAAATAATTTATAATTATTTAATTAAATTCATTAATTTATCATTTTCCTTCATATTAATTAAATGATTTTAATTAATTCATCAATTATTATTCTCTTGCACATTAATTAAATCATTTCTAATTATTTAATTAAATCATGTTCTATTAACTTCTTCTAATTCTCAATAATCAAACAATTATTTCTAATTATTTAATTAAGCTAATCATCTTCTTCAAAAAAATAAAAATAAAATTTATTTATTTTTCTCATGAGCACATGAATTAAATAATTTATTTATTTAATCATTTTATGAATTCTTCATACACTTTCCACTTCATTATTTAACTCATATTCACTTTTATTCCTTTCTTCAATCATATTAGTCTTCTATTTAAGTTATTTAGTCTAACTTACGGTCACTCTTACTTCTATAATCAATCAATTTAAATTTATTGCTCCATACAGTCAATTCACTCAAATCATTCAATTAGTTAACTCCTTAGGTCTATCAATCAATTCCTCTCAAGAATTATCATCCATTGATCTATCTATTTAATATCAACTATTGATTGATATCAAACACAATCTATAAACACAACCTTCATCGATCTCATTGGGGCCTTATAAAATCTATATTATTTGTGATCATTATTATTCTAAGTGCTTTGCGTAGAATTTTGAGAGCAAGTACACTACCTTTCTTCAAGGTGCAATTGAATAATAATGGATCTAAGAAAGGTGATTGTATGATGTTATTATTGCAAGTTTGGTTCATTGATTATGTAATTTCCTTATGCTTAATTGAATGATTTGATCTTATTGTGATTGGGTTTCTTATTGTTACTAGTTTATTATCACAATTCATTTATTGATCTACAATAGTCATAACATAAACTACTTGTGGATCCTTTGCCAATGAGAGCAATACAACCTATGGTGATTTGGTGCCTATAATGAGATGAGAATTATTGAATCTTGGATAAAAATTTTATGGAGGAAAATTACTCAAGATATTGGGACTAAAGTAGAGAAGATAAGATATCAACCATCCTAAACCATATGATAAATCACATTTCATTCTTTCAAATGGAACCCGTGAGATGGACCTCTCATGTGTAGTCATATCATTTTGGATAAACCCTACTCTTATGAGTAGAACCATGAAAAATAATGTCACATATCAATATAATCAACCATGACACAATAGATGTCACCTAGAATTGACTCATTAAGAAGATAATATAACACTAACTCAAACTAGGTTTATACAATCACAATCAGGATAACTTATCCCACACACTCAAATAAAGTATTGTACAATGTAATAACACAAGTTCATTAAAGAGATGATCTCCACCCAAATTAAAGTGGGGATTCAAATAAAATAATAAATAGAATTCAAAACATTCCAACCGTAACATATAAACTATTATAACTATAGAAACCTAAAAATGTCTTAACACATTCTTCTAAATTCATCATTTCCCATCATCATCACTCATCCCCTTTCCTCATTATTAATTAAATAATTTTTAATTATTTGATTAAACTAACCCATTTCCCCCATTAATTAAATAGTTTTAAATTATTTAATTATTTTATCATTTTCCCTTCATCACCTTTAATTAAATTTTTATTATTTAATTAATTATTTATTTTCCCTCACCCACTTTAATTAAATATTTTTTTATTATTTAATTAATTCCCAATTATTCTTTCATCCCCATAATTAAGTATTTTTTTAATTATTTAATTAAATCTTGCATTATCTTCTTACCCACATAATTAAACAATTTTTAATTATTTAATCAAACATTAGGTATTCCTCTCATCTTCCATAATTAAATAATTTTTAATTATTTATTAGCTAATTATTCCTCCAAAATTAAATAAATTTAGTTTGCACATTCCTCTAATTTTCTATCTTTATTCTTCCAAAACCTAAATTTAGAGACCAAAACTAAATTTAGTGATCATGGCTAAAATTAGTGAGTGAACTGAACTTCACTCCACTTCATCTCTCCATGTAGGCTCATGCATGATCATCTTGATCTCTCAACAATCTTCATCCATCAATCTCATTTTACATCACACATCATTGATCCAATATCATGAAACCTATAAATCATTCATCTTTTGATAATTCAATCTCTCTGTGAATCAACATCCAAACTATACTCAATTTTCATCATGCTTTTGTTTAATAAAGTTATGCTAAGGTTTGTGAGCAATCCACATATCATAGTAAAAACATAATTCTTAAATTTACAATGGAGTAAGGCTAGGTTTTTTCGGTGGAGGTAAAGTAGATTAGATTAGTTTGATTTATGTTCTTATTGATTGCTTTGATTTGGATTGTGCACACGCTCTATTGATATTAGGACTTGCTGATCATTTTAATTAGGTGTTATTTGATTTCCTATTTGTTGAGTTCATTTGATCATCTGATTCCAAGTTTCCTATTCATATTTTGTCACACTCGATGGGACCCACATCCCTAATTTAATATTTCACTTGAGTTTCTCATATTTTTTAGGTTATTGGTTATAGTGATGTAATCAAACCTAGAATGACACTTTTGACACACAGACAGATGCATTTGACACATAGACAGATGCATTTGAAACCCATAATGACACATTTGAAGTTACATTGATGCATTTGATTCTTTGTGTTTTTTGTTTATAGGTTCAAATTTTTGTACAATGATGCATATGAAGTTATAGCAAAGAATTTGAAGGTGGATCAACATTTTTGAAGTTACAATGACACATTTAAAAGTTACAAAGATGCATTTTAAATTTACAGTGGCACTTTTGATAGTTACAATTACACATTTGATTTAGTGATTTTTATTTTATAACTCTAACATTTGCTCATTTTTTTGGAACTAACATGTATTTGCAATATGGAAAACATTGGGAGAAGATCAATAAAATCAAACTACTAACGAATTGGATGCATGACAAAAAATTTAATTGCTTTAATTTCTAGCATAGTTCAAACTTTGTTTGGGCTCTAATTAGTGAATTATATGTCATGTTTGATTAAGCTTATAGTGTATATGCTATATCCTTGCAATTTTTGTGAGCCTAGAGATCAAAATAAAATTTAGTTTGTACATGTTATGAACACCCAAGGAGTACTATCAAAGTATGCTCTTGATTAATTCACCCCCTTCATGCTAATTTTCATCTCATTTGATTAAATAATGCAAATTATTTAATTAAATCTCCTAAGTCATCTTATTTGATTAAATAATGTAAATTATTTAATTAAATTTCTTAAGTCCTCTCATTTAAGTAACCAATGTAAATTATTTAATTCAATGTCCTAAATCCCACTTTGATTAAATGATTCCTAATTGTTTAATTAAATCCTAAATTCCATCCACTTGCACAATTAAATAATTTCTTAATTATCTAGTTGACTAGTATCTTCTAATTCCTCCAATCATTCAAAGAATATTCTCATGTAATATTCCTCCAATTTGAATTCAAATATTTCTCTCCACATGGAAATATCTTATACATGATCCTAAAATCATAGGATTGCAATTATCTCAAGCAATTTGAGCCCTTGATTAATATCATTGATCCATGTCATTATTCAATCTCATCCATGGATTTGATATTTGATCCATATCATTCCTCTCTTTGAATTATATCCATTGATTAGCTTATTTGATCCTAGCCATTGATTCATCCAAAAATCCTATAAATAGTTCTCATTTTCATGAGAATTGTATTCACAAGCATTCAAGAAATTGCACTAAATCCATTTTCATCTCACCTCTTGAGATCAAACCACCTTTTGTGAATCAGTTACCTCATTACATCAAATTCAAACAATTGAAGCTTCACATCAACAATGGATTAGGTTTGTTGAGCATTCCACATCAATCCAACCCTAATCCCCCAATGGGATGAGGTTTGCATCTTTTAGTTAGGTTTTCCATTTGGATTACTTTGTTATTTCATATTTAATGGCATATTAATTAGGAATTTACAAGAATCTCATTGGAATATGGTTTAGATAGATCAATTGTTTGTTTATTTGGTTTAGTTCAATTATATTTGATCATTCTAACATTCCATGTTCACACCTTGTTATTTAGTGTAATAACCCATTCTAATTATTACGTAATTATTATTGCAAATGACATGAATATTTAATTTTAAGAAGACATAACTAAGTAGCTATTTTCAATCATAGCAACACATCTAATTAAAATGAGTCATATATATATATATTCAATTTCAATGTCAATTACAATATCCAAGTTGACTTGGCTCATAGGGCCAAAAATTCATTACATTATACAAATTTTACATCAAAGTTACATCATAGACCATGATAGTCATGAAAACATCCAAGGTTTCCTCTTGATTCTCACCTCCACTAGTGGATGAGAACATGGTTGAAGCACATTACCAACCAACCACAAAGCTTATGCTTCCCCAAAATTCTTCCAACTTGAAGAATACCCGACCCTGCACAAAAAGTTTAGCAAGAGAACAATCTACAAGGTGGAATTTGGTGTGTGCCCATACATCAACATGCATCTCTATCTATGATTAGAAAAATGAAAGATCTATGATAGGAATGGCAGAGAGTGTTATCACAAATTCCATACATACATAATGGGATAATTGCTTGGCCAAGCATAAAAATTAAGTTGTAACAACAAATGATAGGTTTTTGATAAAACAAAAACCTATACTCTTTGAACTCCATTTCAACACCCATCCTAAAGGTAAATTTCAATAACATAGTTATTCCATAGCAACTATCTACCCTCTAGCAAATCCTACCCTGAAGTGCTCTAGTCTACTTAGGTGTTTCTATTTTATTCAAAAAAGAGAATATTCTTAACACACATGTCTACGAAAAGTAATTTAGTCTACTTATTTCCTTAACTTAAATAAAATTAGAAAAATGATTCAAATGGAACTGATCAATACATTATCCATTCATTTCATACACATGACACATGATTACATTCAACGTAATTCAATGTTCATTTAAGAAAAAAATTAATAAGTAACAAAAGAAGGTATGTCATAGGTATGTGTATGTATGTAGATGAAGGTCTACGTGCATACACATATATGTGTCAACTTAAGTCATTTATTTGTGCATACACTCTAAAATAAAAACCATTATATCAGATTTCTTCCATTCAAAATATTGTTACAGATTGACATATCGTTTGTCAGAAATACAAGTAAAAGAACTAAGAATGTGTCTTTTTGAACAGTTTCCACATACTGGTATGTTGTTTGTAACAAAACACAGTTGGTTGTAGCAAAACAATACTATTTGTGGCAGAACAAATGCTATTTGCAGGAAAAACAAATGTTGTTTATAATAAAATGATGCTTTTTGTAGAAAATAATGTTTATTATAACAAATTGATGTTGTTTGCAACAACAAAAAATGTTGTTATAACAAAACGATGATTTTTTATAGAAAAAAAAATGTTGTTTATAACAAAATGATGTTGTTTGTAGCAAAACAAATACTGTTTGCAGTAGTTTACAAAATATTGTGTTAGTGTGTCCTAGAATCAATTTCAAGTTATTGGGTTACCATGTAAACAATCAATGTTTTATCATTCTAATTATGCAATTAATTAAACAATACTAGTCTCATTTTTGTGCAAACGATAAAATCGAACAACATGCTTGTTGTTTCCAATCACATACAAAATTGGAATAGTTATATCACTATTTTGGGTTAGAAGAGTCTTGAGTTTTTAAGGGTGACTGTTATGGATTTAAATTCAAGCTACAGTCGTTCTAAGAATGACTAACAGTCATGAGACTATTTGGTTTTATAACCAACATTATCATTGGTCAAATCCCTGAAGATAGGTTGATTATGAGCTAGAAAGATTGACAGTTGGTTTATGAAACATTCTCATAGTAATCGTTCTAAGAACAATATGTGCATGAAATCAAACTGGTGAAATTGACATATTTGAGCATTGCATGGAAGCGATATCAATGGAAATGAATGATTAAATCTATTAAAAAAATGGTTCATTGATAGTCGATCATAAAGATCAAGCCTACTAATTGAAATTTAAAATGAACGATATAATTGTTCGGCCTTCGTTCAAGAGGAATGATGCAACAAGATTAAATACAACAAAGTTTAAACATCATTCTATGAATGATAGTCAAAGATTTGAACCCATATGGGCGCGAATCACTGCTCGACATAGCTGACAGGGTAATCACTACAATGAGAATATCATTAGAAAATATCCATTGAACCTCTATAGGGTGATGATATACAATTTTAGATCATATTTCTTTGTAAAAGACAAACTACACTATCATATATCTAATTTCATCTGATTAACCATGTATTGGTAATGAAAAGATACATGCAATAAATAAATGAAGAGGTGAAACAAATATTTCATACAGGCAAGTAGCTTGGTTCAACTATCAAGCCAATAGCAAGATAAAAAGATATAGTGCATGCAACCCTTAGTCGATAAGGCCCCAACGACATGTTTCAAGAAAAGAAATGGTCAATCTTTAAACAAAATACCCTGATCCAAGATAATTACACTTACAAAGAATGAACTTCTAATATTTTTCCTTCTACTTGAATGAAATCGACAAACTAAAGGAAAATGGAAGTTTTGATCAAATTTGAAAGCAGTATTCAAGCATAAATTGCATCAAACGACTATTCTCTTACCTCTACTTGTGGCTTTCCTTGGCTCTTTCCTACTTTTCTAGATGGGTCGATGCACTAGATTTTATTTTTTCCCTAATTTTTTTGTCACCACTACTAGACCTAGGCTGATTCCTTCCCTAATATGTTTTGTTACCAAAAATGGGAATACATCTTTCCCATACCTCTTTACAACATTATGGGAGTTGTTTCTTTCATAATTATCATTAATTTTGGCTGCCCACTATTCAAATTTGAATATCTTGCCATAATTAAATGCAGGCCACTATGATACTATCATTTATTTTATTCTCTTTTCATTTATTATCAAAATTTAACATCATTCGATGAATTTGAACTCATATTCAATTTTGAAGAGTTCACTTATGTATATATATATATATATATATATATGTATTATATATGTATATGTATGTATATATATATATATATATATATATATATATATATATATATATATATATATATATATATATATATATATATATATATATATATATATATATATATGTATATATATATATATATATATATATATATATATATATATATATATATTCTTTTATTTATCACTATTTTATGTTTATAACAGTGTAGTGTGGAATCACTTTCAAGCAAAGAAACAACTTTTGTTATTATTTGAATAATAGCTTTCAAAAGAAGTAATTTTCTTATCCTTCAAGCATGCCTTTTTATTACATACAAATATTTTTTTTTCAATCATGCTATCATTCTCTTTTAAATTCGAACACACGCAAGATCAAGATAGGCAGTCTAAATATGAAATCATATGTTCCACAAGCCTTTTGTTATTAATTGTTGGATCAATTGAATCAAGTAAATAAGTTCTATATAAAATTTCAAATGCAAACATCATGCTATTTGTGTTGTGTGCACCCAAATTCCATCAAGCTTACTATTCAATTTGGCTAAATGATCCTACTTCCAACCATGTTTTTGTCCTTCAACCTATCATCCGCAATTGCACACACTTGTACTTACACAGTTCATGTAACATTCAATCATGGTAAAGTATAAGATGGTTCAAAAGATCACATAGTCAATGATGGTCAACTTATTTCAAATTTTTCAAAAACATCAAATTTTTTTCATTCAACATATTAAATTTCCTCAATATTTCAATTTATCATACTATAATTTAAATGCAATAAAAATTAGGTTATGAAATTTAGAGACTGAGATCTGTGATTATTAATCTAGTATGGTGCAAGGTATAATATCATGTTTGAAGTTACTCAACTTGTACCATCTTGAGGAGAGATAAATTTCTTTGGAGGTGTAAAAACCCTACAAGGGAAGGAGGAAAGTGAGCCCTCGTTCCATTGGAGACCTAGCTATTCTCTCTTGAGAGTGGAGTGTACATGTGCAATCCTACAATATCTTATTTCTTAGGTCCACACTAGTGCAACACACCTTTAATATTATCCAAGTTGTATTTAGCATGTTGTTATTGTGAAGACCCATGAATACCAATCATACCATACCTTAGAGTCAGTTTTCTACTATTCTTTATTATTTTTTATCCCTTACCAATCAAAACAAGTCAAGATCAATCAAAATAAGCCAAACCCTTAAAAAAAGTTAGTTACAGTCACAAAATTGTGCATCTGACTTTACTATGATGCATCTACTATTAGATTGATGTATATGATTATCATTTAGTGCATTTGGAATTATCCT
Source organism: Sequoia sempervirens (assembly GCA_007258455.2). Lineage (NCBI taxonomy): Eukaryota > Viridiplantae > Streptophyta > Pinopsida > Cupressales > Cupressaceae > Sequoia > Sequoia sempervirens. The sequence goes on along the minus strand of VDFB02000003.1, from coordinate 115,832,843 downwards.
TTGACATATCTGACTGTACTAAATCACATTTGATATGCATAGTGGCACATTTGATCTGTAGATTAATGCTTTTGATAGTACTTTGATGGGTTTGATTTGAGACCATTTAAACTTGTTATGTTAGTTTGAAATTGCATTTTGAACACAAGGATGAATTTGATAATAAATGATTCCTTTGAAAACACAGTGACACCTTTGAAAAACATAGAAATTCCTTTGAAACATAGAGTGATGCATTTGACCCTACTTCGACACATTTGATACTCACGATGATGCCTTTGAAACCTACATCGATGTATTTGACTATGTAAACATTTTCCAAAATACTCCAATTTTTAGTCTCAAAATTTTTAGCAACAAAACCTAGGATTTGAGACTTGTACTACAACAAACCTACAGCCAACATTCATTATTTAAACAACAAACCAATTTTCACATCCATTTCATACCATTTCATCTTCTTGGACTTTTAGAGTTAAGTACCTTAGCTTTCAAAAAACAAAATCACCATCATCGATAGCAAACATCAACCCACTAGCAACCAAGATCAATCATAATGTCATCTAGATCTTTCATATTATCTTTTAGTTTATTTGTTTTCTTGAAATTCAACCTTTTCAAGTAGATAGTTGGATTAACATCAACATTTGTGAGAAAATTAACTTAGTGGTCTTGTCTACTTCTAATTTTTTGAACTCACCATCATCCTTTTGCTTGGACTGATTAGTCTAGTACAAGTGAAAACCATCATTAACACTTATCAAAAAATAATCTAGGTTAACTTTGACTTTTAGAGGTTTTCATATCTTCCATCAATCAAACAACATCAACATCACTTTTTGTCCAAATCTACCCCACGTATCTCTCATAGTACATTTTGGAACAACACTCATTCATATCACATCACCAACCTTCACTTACATCAATATTCCATAAGGCTATCAAAATTGTATACCTTCTTACAAAGTCACAACACAAGAAACTCATAGATTCTAATCCTTTTAGTTCAAATGTCATAGCACCCATGAGGGTTACTAAACTAGAGTTTGGAATGCATCATCATTTATTCGATCCTATTCAATACCAAACTCCACAACAACAACCTCAATATCCACCAATTATCATAGAATAAATCACAAACAACTCTATGGAATTTAAGGAATTGATTGAAGATACTTATAAATGCAACAATATCCCTCCTTAGCTAGAGAACTTGATGCCCTTATCATTTTGGATCCCAACACATACTTTCTTAGACTTGCACAAAATGGTGTTAATCTACCTTTGAATTACAACATTTCTACACTTAGGGAATAAACCCTCACACATGGCATGTCATCTAATGTTCCATCACATGAGAACATACCTATAGTTCAAGCTATTAATGAAGTTATGCCACAACCTCCAATACCAAATATACCTAGTCAACCATATATACCATCATTTGACACATATTTGATACTATTTTCTAGAAAATATGTAAATTTATTGTACCAAAACCTGAGCATAACCAATCAAACAATAAGACTCGTCCCAAATACATCAAAAACAAGCATTCCTCATGCATCACCGCAAAACATGGAAAACTACACAAATAATCCTTTCATGGCCCAAGCCACCACATCTTATGTGCCTCTAAACATTCCATATGCTACACAAGCACCAAATATGAAAATGTGAATATATAATCCCAACAATTCATACCAACCCCCCATTTCACAAATTCCATCACTTACCATTGCAAAAAAAGCTTCTACATCCAACATATATCCAAAACTTACAACTTCATACATTCTTCACAAAATTTGACATCTAAAATTTCTACAAACATAAACACCCCCCAACAATAACTCATCCCACAAAAATGATCTCAATCCATTCCATTCACTATCCCTACACAACACATGTCCCTCCTGTTGGAGCTTAAAATTTCATGCAAAATTTGACAAGATTTAAGACTCACAAAATGAAAAAATTGATTTAAGCACCCACGAGTACAGTTGGAAAATTTGCTCAAGTGGCCCACTTTGAAAAATCACAAAATGAATCCAGTGTAGTTTCACACAAAATCACTTTGCAGACATGTCCATCTACCATATGTGAGTGTCTGTACCAAATTTCAGCCCTTTATGATCTGGTTTGCTAATGTTTCAAAAGGCCAAGTTGAAAGGTTCTGCGAAGGTTTGTTGTCTTCGCACAGTAAAATCTGTTAAAGTGACCAATTTTGGAGAACAATATTAAGCAACTGAAAATATATTATGAAAAATGAAATGGTGCTCTTGATTCTCCCCATCTCAATGTGCATCCATGTCAATTTTCAGAGCTTCAGGACATCATTTGATATTTTTCAAAATCAAATCCAAATTGATTCTACCCAATTTGGAGACTGCATTTCTAGAACAGCTGTAGAGGGGTCATGTTTGATGCTTAATATTTTGTGAATGAATATGTTTGGTGAGAAATCCTCTTGCAAACATGTTCACCTTTCCTATATGAAATAATCCCCAGGATGGCAGCTTCTCAAAATTAGATTTGGTATTTTTTTCAAAAGGACAAGTGGCGAGTTTAAGTTGAGTTGAATAGCTGCAGTTTTTCAAAAATGCTAAATGTGCAACTTTGAGTATTAATATCTTGCAAGGTTGATAACTTCAGGCCAAAAAAATTTGCAACCATGCTCCCCTAGCATAACTCAACATATTGGTGAATTTTCATGGCTTTGAGAGAGCATTTGACCATTTTAAAAAAAAAAAAATTGGAACCCATTTGATCTGTTTTGGTTACAATGAAAAATCACCCCTCAGGCCATTGAAAACAATAATAAGGGAGATTGTTACATTTTAAAGATAGGGTCAAGTTGGTGTAGATAAAATTGATGGTCTAAATTGGCAAAGATGCCAAAATCTGGTGCTTTTCATGGATTCAAATGATTGTTCCTTGAAAAGACAGGTAACACATGGAAAGTGTGGTTAAACAAGGACAATTTTGAAGCATCTTAACTATGAATGAATAAATCTTGACAAAATAGGTTGCTACAATGGTTTCAAAAAGCAAAATAAACCTTGTGTAATTGTTATTTGATGGAGTTAGATTTCAATGCATCAATAATACATCCATCGAAGCATAATGAAGGGTAGATTTTGTTGAATGATAAAGGTACAGTGCTTGTAATAATAAAATGTAAGTCTCTTTGACAATACAAGTCACAGTGAAAGTGTGAGGGTGGTGAAATATTAAAATAAATACGGTGTTACATGGAGCAGCGTGTGAACAAATCAACATGGAAATTTATTAAATAATGAGAGCCTAACATTATTTTTAAGGGGATGTAATAATGTAAAGTGGGGTTATAAATATTTTCATTGATAAATATTTTTACTAAGGAGGTTAAAAAGAAATACATTAAATCATTCAATGGATGATTTTTTTTTTAATTGGGTGGAAATAAAAAATTGCTGGCATGGAAGTTAAAATTAAAGTATTGCCAAATATTTTATTTTTCATCAGGAGGGAAAGTATTTTCACCCAAGGAGTTATAAATTGG